>PITA01013802.1:0-56025 GCA_004023965.1 Spilogale gracilis | reverse complement strand
AACAGAGAGAGAGAGAGAGAGATCACAAGTAGGCAGAGAGGCAGGCAGAGAGAGAGGAGGAAGCAGACTCCCCGCCGAGTTGAGAGCCCGATGTGGGGCTTGATCCCAGGACCTCGAGATCATGACCCGAGCTGAAGGCAGAGGCTCACCCTCTGAGCCACCCAGATGCTCCCCCCCCACCTTATTCTTCTGTCAGTGTTTCTGTGTAATTGTTTTTGCCTTTGTAATATATAAATATTGGTCTTTGGGGTCGTTTGGGTTGGGCTTAGCCTTTTGATCTCTTCAACTTTCTTTTACTCTTGATAGTCTTTTTCTTTATTCTGTTGTAGTTTTGAACCATATAAATCCTACCATTGGTGCCCATTCTGGCCGGGGTTTTTTCTTGCTTCCTTTCTCTCCTCTCTTTTTTCTTTCTTCTTCCTTTTCGGTGGTGACTTATGATTACTCTGAAATCCTCCAACGAGCAGTTCACCTGGATAGTGGTTGATATATTCAGCTATACATCCCCTCAACCACCCCTTGCCGAAAGGACTCAGATGAGGAACAACCAATGGAAGAAAAACCAGAGACTGCAACCCCTGTCACAGAATTACTGGAAATGAACATAAACAGTGTGACAGAAATGGAATTCAGGGTAGCAGTCGTTCAAGCAGTGGCTAAGTTGTAAAAGAACATTAGTGACAAGATACAAGCTCTAATGACATAAGTGAAAGCTGAACGGACAGAGGTTAGAAAGGCTATTAATGAGATGTAATCTAATTTAAATACGCTAACAGCTAGAGTAGGTGAAGCTGAAGATCGTATTAGTGATTTAGAAGACAGTCAGTTTAAGAAGGAGGAGCAAGAGAAGTCTTGGAACAAACAGCTAAAATCCTGTCAAAATAGAATTAGGGAAATAAATGATGCCATGAAACGCTCCAATATTAGTATTGGAATCGATATCAATATTATTGGAATTCCCGAAGAAGTTGAGAGAGAAGCCTAGAAGATGTAGTTGAACAAATCATGGAGGAAAATTTCCCTTATCTGGGGAATGAAACAAGTGTTTGTGTCCTAGAGGCAGAGAGGACATCCCCCAAGATCAGTGAGGCCAGAGAAACCTCCAGGCACATAATTGTGAAATTCATGAATCATAAAAATCAAAGAATATGTCTTAAGGGCAGCTAGGGGGAAGCAGTCCCTTACATATAGAGGGAAGACCATCAGAATAACGTCAGACCTATCCACAGAAACCTGGCAAGCCAGAAAGGGTGGGCACGACATATTCAGGAAATTACATGAAAAAAATATGTAGCCAAGGATAATGTACCCAGCAAGGCTGACTTTCAAAATGGAAGGAGAGGTAAACAGCTTCCAGGACCGCCAAGGTCTAAAAGATTATGTGACCACCAAGCCAGCACTACAAGAAATACTAAGAAGGGTTCTGTAAAAGAGAAACGAACCCAAGAGTGACACAGAACAGAAATTTACAGAGGTAATCTATAGAAACATGACTTCACAGGCCACATGATGTCAGTAAAAATGAATCTATCAATAATCACTCTCAATGTGAATGGCCTAAATGCTCCAATAAAAAGGCACAGGGTTGCAGACTGGATAAAACGACAGGACCCGTCCATATGCTATTTACAAGAGACATATTTTGAATCTAAAGACACTTCCAGATTAAAAGTGAGGGGATGAAGGACCATTTTTCATGCCAGTGGACCTCAAAAGAAAGCCGGGATAGTGATTCTTTTATCAGACAAATTAGGTTTTAATCTAAAGACTGTAGTCAGAGACATAGGACACTACATCATTCTCAAAGGGTCTGTACACCAAGAAGATCTAACAATTGTAAATATTTATGGCCTCAACATGGGAGCAGCCAACTACATAAGTCAACTGTTAAGCAAAATAGAGTCATATTGATATGAATACATTAATTGTAGGAGATCTTAACACACCACTCTCAGCAATGGACAGATCATCTAAACAGAAAATCAACAAAGAAACAAGAGCTTTGAATGACACATTGGACCAGATGGCTCTCATAGATATATTCAGAGCATTTCACCCTAAAACAGCAGAATACTCATTCTTCTTGAGCACACGTGGAACTTTCTCCAGAATAGACTACATACTAGGTCACAAATCAGGGTTCAACCGATATCAGAAGACTGAGATTATTCCCTGCATATTCTCTGACCACAATGCTGTGAAACTGAAACTCAAGCACAACAGAAAGTTCAGAAGAAAATCAAACACTTGGAAGCTAAAGACTATCGTGCTCAAGAATCTGTGGATCAACCAGGAAATCAAAGAAGAACTGAAACACTTCATGGAAACCAATGAGAATGAATATACATCAATCCAAAACCTATGGGATACAGCAAAGGCCGTCCTAAGGGGGAAATACATAGCTATCCAAGCCTCACTCAAAAAAATGGAAAATCCCGAATACACCAACTCTCATTACACCTTCAAGAACTGGAAAATCAACAACAAATTAAACCCACTCCACATGCAATATGGTAAATAATTAAGATTAGAGCAGAGACCAATGAATCAGAAACTAGAGATATAGTAGAACACATCAACGAAACTAGAAGCTGGTTCATTGAAAGAATTAATAAGATCGATAAACCATTGGCCAAATTAATCCACAAGAAAAGGCAGAAGACCCAAATTAATAAAATTATGAATGAAAGGGGAGAGATCATGACTAACACCAAGGAAATAGAAACAATCTTCAGAAATTACTATCAACAGTTATATGCTAATAAGTTTAACAACCTAGAAGATATGGATGCATTCCTGGAAACCTATAAACTTTCAAGACTAAAACAGGAAGACATTGACAATCTGAATGGACCTATATCTAGTAATGAGATTGAAGCAGTGTTCAAAAACCTCACAAAACGCAAGAGCCTAGGACCAGACAAATTCCTTGGGGAATTCTACCAAACACTCAAAGAAGAAATAACACCTATTCTCCTAAAGCTGTTTCAGAAAATAGAAAAAGAAGGAAAACTTCCACACTCTTTCTATGAAGCCAGCATTACTCTAATCCCCAGACAAAGACCCCATCAAAAAGGAGAAGTTCAGACCAATATCTGATGATTATGGATGCCAAGATTCTTAACAAGATCCTTGCTAACAGGATCCAACAATAAATTAAAAAGATTATCCACCATGACCAGGTGGGATTTATCCTAGGGAGGCAAGTGTGGTTCAACACTTGCAAATCAAGCAACGTGATAGAACAAATCAACAAGAAAAGAGAGAAGAACCACATGGTACTCTCAATTGATGCAGAAAAGGCATTTGACAAAATACAACATCCGTTCCTGATTAAAACTCTTCAAAGTATACATTTTTCAAGCTCATAAAATCTATGTACGAAAAACCCACAGCAAATATCATTCTCAACGGGGAAAAATTGACAGCCTTCCCTCTGAGTTCAGGAACAAGATAAGGATGCCCACCTTCATGACTATTGTTCAGTATAGTATTAGAAATCCTAGCAACAGCAGTCAGACAACAGAAAGAAATAAAAGGTATTCAAATTGGCAAAGAAGAACTCAAACTCTCTCTCTTTGCAGATAACTTAATACTCTGTGTGGAAAACCCAAAAGACTACCCACAAACTACTAGAACTCATACAACAATTCGTTAATGTGTCAGGATACAAAATCAATGCACAAAAATCAGTTGCCTTCTTATACACTAACAATGAAAATATAGAAAAGGAAATCAGAGAATCAATTCCGTTTACTATAGCACCAAAAACCATAAGATACCTAGGAATAAACCAAGCCAAAGAAGTTAAGGATCTGTACTCAAGGAACTACAGAACACTCATGAAAGAAATTGAAGAAGACACAAAAAGATGGAAGAGCATTCCATGCTCATGGATCGGAAGAATAAACATTGTTAAAATGTCAGTTCTGCCCAGAGCAATCTATACTTTCAATGCCATTCCGATCAAAATTCCACCAACATTTTTCAAAGTGTTGGAACAAACAATCCTAAAATGTATATGGAACCAAAAAATTTATATGGAACCAAAAATGAATCGCTAAGGAATTGTTGAAGAAGAACAACAAAGCTGGCGGCATCATGTTACCCGACTTCAGGCTTTCTTACAAAGCTGTGATCACCAAGACAACATGGTACTGGCACAAAAACAGACAAATAGACCAATGGAACAGAGTAGAGAGTCCAGATATGGACCCACAAATCTATGGTCGAATCATTTTTGACAAAGCAGGAAAAAATATCCAGTGGAAAAAAGATAATCTCTTCAATAAATGGTGCTGGGAAAATTGGACAGCTACATATAGAAGAATGAAACTAGACTATTATCTTATACCACACATAGAGACAAACTCGAAATGGATGAAAGGGGCGCCTGGGTGGCTCAGTTGATTAAGCGACTGCCTTTGGCTCAGATCATGATCCCAGAGACCCGGGATCGACCCCCAAATCAGGCTCCCTGCTCTCTTACTCCCCGTGCTTCTGTTCCCTCTCTGGCTGTGTTTCTCTCTGTCAAATATAAAATCTTTTTAAAAAGAAAAGAAAAGAAATGGATGAAAGACCTCAACATGACGCAGGAATCTATCAGTATCCTGGAGGAGAACATAGGCAGTAACCTCTTTGACATAGGCCACGGCAACTTCTTTCAAGACACGTCTCCAAAGGCAAAGGAGATAAAAGCGAAGATGAACTTTTAGGACTTCATCAAAATAACAAGCTTCTGCACAGCAAAGGAAACAGTCAACAAAACAAACAGGCAACCCACGGAATGGGAGAGGATATTTGCAAATGACAGTACAGACAAAGGGCTGGTATCTAACATCTATGAAGAACTACTCAAACTCAACATCCAAAAAGAAGATGAACACATCAAAAAATGGGCAGGAGACATAAAGAGGCACTTCTCCATAGAAGACATACAAATGGCTAACAGACACATGAAAAAATGTTCATCATCACTAGCTATCAGGAAAATTCAAATCAAAACCACACTGAGATACCACCTTACACCAGTCAGAATGGCCAAAATTACCAAGACAGGAAACAACAAGTGTTGGAGAGGCTGCGGAGAAAGGGGAACCCTCTTACACTGTTGGTGGGAATATAAGTTGTTGCAACTGCTTTGGAAAACAGTGAGGAGATTCCTTAACAAATTAAAAATAGAACTACCCTATGGCCCTGCAATTGTACTACTGGGTATTTACCCCAAATATACAGATGTAGTGAAAAGAAGGGCTATATGTACCCCAATGTTCATAGCATCAATGGCCACAATCGCCAAACTGTGGAAAGAGCCAAGGTGCCCTTCAACAGGTGAATGGATAAAGAAGATGTGGTACATATAAACAATGGAATACTACGCCTCCATCAGAAAGGACGAATATCCAACTTTTGTAGCAACATGGACTGGATTGGAAGAGATTATGCTGAGTGAAATAAGCCAACTAGAGATAGTCAGGTATCACATGGTTTCACTTACATGTGATGCATAAGAGGTAATATCAAGGACAGTAGTAGGAAAGGAAATGGGAAGTACGGTAATTCAGGGAGGGAAACGATACATGAGAGACTTTGGACTCAGAAGCAATGTGAGGGTCTCGGAGGGGAGAGGATGAGGGGTGGAAGAGCCTGGTGGTGGGTACTGAGGGCACGTATTGCATGAAGCACTGGGTGTGGGGCATAAACAATTAATCTTGGAACACTCAAAAAATAAAATATAAAAAAATATGTGGGGGCGCCTGGGTGGCTCAGTTGGTTAAGCGACTGCCTTCGGCTCAGGTCATGATCCCGGAGAACCGGGTTCAAGTCCTATATCCGGCTCCTGGCTCGGCGGGAAGTCTGCTTCTCCCTCTCTCACTCCCCCTGCTTGTGTTCCCTCTCTTGCTGTGTTTCTCTCTATCAAATAAATAAATAAAATCTTTAAAAAAAAATGTGTAGAGAGAATTCATCCCTGTTTTGTAGAATGTCTCTAATTAAATATTATGTTTCTGTCACCCCCCCTACCCTCGTAGTAGTCCTTTAATACCCTTAATTGACAATCAGCACATTTTTTTTGTTTTTGTACAAATAGCTTATTCCTTCTGTTGAACTTTAAGCTTGAGTACATGAAACCATTGCTTACGCCTCTTTTGCATTTCCTCCACTTTCTTGAGATGGTTTTCAGGTTAGACTGGGCTCAGTTGCTGTTTTTGTGGGCACTGTTAGACATACAGGTCTTTTGTGGCCGATTAATAGCTATATCTAGTATGATTCAACCTTAGAAAATGCTGAGGGGGAGCTGACTTCTGTAGAGTTGAAATGTTTGCTCTCACCATCCAAAATTTGATGAGCAACACATTTTGGGTTTCAGAACACCTGAGATGTCATTATGCCAGGGTTAAAACAAGAAGTAGTCACACAGATTCTTACCGGGACAGTGCTGAATAGGCCAGAATGAGAATGAGTCAGTTTGTAGAAGGTCCTGCAGTTTTGAGAGCCAACGCAGTGAATTCTGAATAAGCAGGGAAATCTGGAGACCTCAGATGGTGAACTAGGGAATGAACTAGAGACCTAGAGAATGGTGCTCTGATGGTTCCCTAGCAGTGGATCTAGGAAGCGGGCTCGTGTGCAGCGGTATGATGGGGTTGACTCAGCCTGGCTCCGCCAGCCGAGGTGTGATCGCACGCATGTCTTCTCCTGTCACCGCTCAGTCGCACTAGTGGCTGGTGGGCAGCAGTGATGGGAGTACTGACACCACAGAAATCTCCGAGACAGTTGTTTGAGAGGACCCGGTTGTTAAATACTCACCAGCCCTCCACTGCGTGTGTATATTTCTTTTTAGTAAGATCCTGAGCTAGGAGTCAGTGTAAGAACTTTATCTCAAACTCCAAGAAGTTATTATGGCCAGATCTTTAGAAACTTAAGCTTACTGTTATTTGAAGGTTATTGTATGTGCCTTATTTATTTGAAGAATACAAGTACTTTCTAAAAAACCACAAGAGAACAAGCTTCTGAATATTTCAAGTAGATTCTCAATAATTGCTTGCTTCCCATTTATCCAAATCTTCTGTCTTTATTAATGTGATTTGGAATTTGCTTCATCTTTGTAGCTATCTATTTCTTGATGTACTATGTAATGTACTCTAACCGGATTTCGATCAACTTGGCAGGCGATCTGTTATAGAGATTAGTCGAGCACTAAAGGAGCTCTTTCATGAAGCTAGAGAAAGAGCCTCCAAGGCACTTGGATTTGCTAAAATGTTGCGAAAGGTGAGTTAACAATCCCAATTGATTTTTTAAAAAGTTTTCTTTTACCTTATTTTTTTTTAAAGCTAACCTTAAAAAAGTTTCTTTGTAACTGTGATCCTAGGACCTGGAAATAGCAGCAGAGTTCATATTTTCAGCCCCAGTTAGAGACCTTCTGGATGTTCTGAAATCAAAACAGTATGTTAAGGTAAATAATAAAGATGGTGTGATTGGAGTATTTTGCCTTTCCTGTTTTTCTCTAAAATGGAAAAACTTTCTCGTCATGGTATGGATAGTTAACATTTTAGGCTTTGCTGGCTACAAATCGACCCCCAGTAATAAGATTTTCTCATAATTTTTCTTTTCTTTTTTTTTTTTTTAAGATTTTATTTATTTATTTGACAGAGAAAAACACAGCTAGAGAGGGAACACAAACAGGGGGAGTGAGAGAAGGAGAAGCAGGCTTCCCGCCGAGCAGGGAGCCCGATGTGGGTCTCGATCCCAGGTCTCCAGGATCATGACCTGAGCTGAAGGCAGTCGCTTAACCAACTGAGCCACTCAGGCACCCTTAATTTTTCAATGAAATAATCAGAAAAACAAAGTTTTTCATACTTACTAACTTGCTTTAGGATGCAGATAAAGTAACCAAATATTTATTCATACTATTTATTAAAATTAGTTGGGGCGCCTGCGTGGCTCAGTCGTTAAGTGTCTGCCTTCCGCTCAGGTCATGATCTCAGAGTCCTGAGATTGAACATGGTGTCGGGCTCCCTGCTCTGGGAAGCCTGCTGCTCCCTCTCCCACTCTCCATGCTTATTATGTTCCCTCTCTCGCTGTGTCTCTCTCTGTCAAATAAATCTTTTTTTAAAAAAATTAGTTACACATGTATTTAAAATAATGTTTAAAATAGTAATGTGTAATAATAATTGTTTTTTTAAAAAGGTTTTATTCATTTATTTGAGAGAGAGGGAGCATGCACGTGTGGGTGTGTGTACCTGGGGGGCAAGGGACAGAGAGAGAGGAAGAAGTAAGACTGCTCACTACGCAAGGAGCCCGATGTGGGGGTGGATCCCAGGGCCCTGGGATCATGACCTGAGCTGAAGGCAGACGCTTAACCGACTGAACCACCCAGGCACCCCTAGTAATTGATTTTTAAGTCGTTTTGTTTTTACCGACACATTTTCTGAAACATTTCAGATTTTTTACAGGAACTTTGGCCATCTGTTCCCCACTCATCACTAGAGCCCCTTTTTGATACCTCATCTTTACTACCATTTAAGTTGTTTGAGACTTAGCACTTACAGATTCTGTGTATGATGTTGTTACTGAAAATTTTATCCCAGGCCCACAGTTTTATCCCCCTTGCAGTTATTTGTGATTTGTACAACAGTGTCATCTATGTGTGTTCCTTATAAAATGCTCTTTAAAAGGTTTCTTACGAGTCCCCACCAAGAATGATTAGTGAATCCCTACTAACATTGTTTGCCTTTTTACTGCGTCAGGTGACTTTCTGTCAGCATCACAGCGTAGCTTCGCTTAGTAGCTTCGTGCTTCGAGTGAGGTCGTTTCAGGCTGGCATTCCTCCCCTGAAGGGTATTTTCTTGCTTCTTGAAAATAAAGTAGCTAGAGGGCGCCCAGTGATTGGAGAAGCCTTCCCAGGCCTCCAGGACTGCACTCCCATGCTCTCCCGACCGGCCACTGCCCTCCCACTCTGGCCCTCCCCAATTGCACGGGACTAGGCTGCTTGCAATGCCTCTCAGCGCTGGCCTTCCCCATACCTGCTCGTCTTTTCCCAGTTTTGTGTGTTTTAAATAATATCTTTATAACATGTGACATTCCCTAATTTAAGACTTTGGACCATTTCTTCTACAGGTACATATTCCTGGCTTAGAAAACTTGCAAGTGTTTGTTCCAGATACTCTTGCTGCGGAGAAGAACATTATTTTGCAGTTGCTCAATGCAGCCGCGGGAAAGGATTGTTCGAAAGAGTCAGATGACGAACTGATTGATGTCTATCTCCTGCTAACCAAGCAGAGTGATCGCGCTCGGGATGCAGAAGATAGCTGGGCTGCATGGGAAGCACAGCCAGTCAAAATCGTGCCTCAGGTTGAGACTGTTGATACCCTGAGAAGCATGCAGGTGTGTGTCACTCCCACTTCCCCTCTCTACTATTCCCACCCCTCCGTTGAAGCAGTAGTACTTCCTTAAAATATTTTTAGGAAAAATAAATTATTAGCAGCTCCTGAGTGATTGGTTTAACTGCCATAGTCGTCTCAAGTATAGACTTCCCGAAATATGCCTCGATGTTTTAAAAATTTTGTATCACAACATGTACTACCACGTTCCTTCAAATTCTGTATGTTAAATTGTACTGGAATATTTGAAATATTCTTATCTTTTCTTAAGCCGTGCTCTGTATACTCATGATCTAAAAGGACTTATCGTCCTCATTTAATTTGTAATTCAGAAATTCTGCTTCTTCGAGTACTCTGGTTTACTAGCTCTTAGTTAATATTTTTGTAGTAAAGGTTATGACCTACCCACCCAACAGGGATCCCATGATGACAACTCATTAATTAAAACCCGTAACAAGTCTTCTCTTGTTCTGGATGTTCGCTTCGGGACAGTGGTGGTGAGGGCTGGTGTGCCCCTCGGACTCAGCCTGGCCAGAGTTGAGCACACTTGGCTTACTGTCCTCTCGACGCCACACAAGGGGCTCTTCCGCTCATGTTCCGTGTCTCAGCGAATGGTGCCCTGGCCACTCAGTGTTGAAACCAGAATGTGACAGTTCATAGAGACTCATCCTTTTACCCTGCCCGTTCGTCACCAGCCCTAACACATCCGAAGCATTTCCCATCCATGACACTTCCTTCTGCAGCGCGGAGCCCCTGCCGTGGTCAGACTTTGTCACCCCGGTCCTGGACTAGTGTGGGGTCTTACTTTCCGTTTCCCTGCTTCCAGCCTCACCTTCCCTCCTCCAGGTCTCTGTGTGTGTGTGCACCGTGTGCGTGCATGTGTTTTGGTACCCTGAGATGATCGTTCTAATGTGTCACTCTGATCACATCACACACACTTCTGTGCTAAATCCTGCAGTGACCAGCACTTAAAAGAAAAAGATAATGAAGTCTCGATTCTGTCTCATGGAAGGCGACTCATCTCACCCTCTCTCACTCCTGCGTTTTCCAGCTTCACAGGCCACCCCAACACACACACACACACACACACACACACACACACACACATGCACGCACGAACACACGCACGCACACTGCTGCAGGAGTCTGAATTACTTGCAGTTCTAGGATGTTCCCGAGACTCCATGCCTGCCCGGTTCCACAGGGTTCTTCAGCCTGTGGGGAGACAGCAGTGCCCGCTGCGGTGCCTGGCTCCCACGGCAGGGAGCAGCTGTGCTTGGAAACTGCTCTCTGGTCTGGGGGTTCCTGGCCTGGTTGCCCTGACAAGGTTGGCGTTTTTTTCGGACTAGGGATTGACCTAGAGTGTGAAACAGTAAGTGGGTCTGTTTTAAGCCCTGTGCTTGATTCTCCTCCCAGGTGGATAATCTTTTACTAGTGGTCATGCAGTCTGCCCATCTCACCAGCCAGAGAAAAGCTTTCCAGCAGTTCATCGAGGGACTCCTGACACTCCGCCAGGAGCAGACGTCTAGTCAGCCGGTCATTGCCAGAGCTTTGCAGCAGCTAAAGGTCTGTCACCGCCGCCTCTGTCTGAGCCCCCTGGTGTGTGTGTGGAGGTGCTGCAGGGGAGGCGTCCGTGTGCAATGGTGCCATCCCACCCGAGGTCCTCACGTGCTCCCTCTTTCTGGTACACATTGTCTCGTGTCTTCACTAAAACCTCCCAGATCTTTCTTAGAACCATAGAATGTTGGAATTGGAAGGGATAGAAATTTGACCAGTTCTGTCACTTCTGAATGGCCACATGGTTAGTTAGTAGCTAAGTTGATCCTGGAATTTAGGCTCTTCACTCCTAATCCAAGTTTCTTTCTTCTTTAGCAGTTATGAGTATTTGCTAGACGCACTCCAAATCTGTAATGTGTAATCTAAGAGAAAATTTATTTCTTCTTTTATTTAACTGATAATTCAGCCAAATTAAACGTAGAGAAAGCCGCTTGTAGACAGGCACTAGGCGTTCGGAGTTCGGGGCAAGCCAGAGCCTCACCTGCTTTTCCCATTATTTCCTGGTTTCACTACGTCTACCTTGTCTTCTGTTCATTGGTCTTGGTCTGAACCACGCTTTTCACAGGCCATCAGTCATGCCGTCTTCATCCTACTAAGGCTTGACCTCTTGAGGAAGCAGTTCTGGAAACCATGAGTAGTTTGATGAGCGATTGTTTCTTCTGTCAGTCTGACTCGTCTCATTTACCTAGAGACACGTTCTCTCATCGATTGCCAGTGCAGGCGCTTTTGTCTTTTCTTTTAGTCTGAGTCAATGAACTTTGGAGAGTGCAAAATTATATAAGATACTGATTATTCTTGAGCCTAAGAAATTTGTGATGAATTCACTGTGACCTGAACTATCACACTGAAGTACCGAGCGGGGAGACATTAGATCCTCGTGGTCGCATCTGGGAATTGCCACCATGGGGGCATTTCAGCTGGGAGGATTTCAGAAGATACAGATGGGAAGGAACATTTGGGCGTTGGTGTCCTGGGGCAGGGTACTGGGAATGCTCGCTGACTATCAGGTCGTCTGAGTTGACCAGACCTTGATGTGTACAGTGGAAAGCCGTGGGAGGTAAGGCTGGGATAGTCAGCTGGGCACAAAGCAAGCTGTTGAGAGGTTTGGGATTTTATTTTTTCTAAGCCTCAGAGAGTAGTTGAATATTTATTAAGAATATTTCGGAGAAGTCTGTAGAGGGATTGCCCAGTGGACACCATGTGTACATACGTGTGTGTTTAAGGGTGAGTGGAAAAGGGTCCAATTTGGAGTGATTGTAGTCTTGCTTAGGGAGACAGTGGAGGCTGAACTAGGACAGGGTTTTCCAGCCTCTGCAATATTGACATTTTAGGTCAAGAATTCTTTGTTTTGGGGAGTTGTCCTGTTTTGTAGGATGTTTTGCAGCATCTCTGATCTCTGCACACTAGTTGCCAATGGATTTCACACCCCATCTCCCCAAGCTTGACAACCAAAATAAGCATTGCCCTTGTCCCCTTGGGTAAAATTGACCCTGACTGAGACCCCAACTGAGAACCCCTAAACTAGGGAGTGGCAGGGAGACATGAAGAATGATATAATCTTCCTGTTGGATTGAAATCCGGCTCAGTTGAAATCATACTTCAGCAACTGCCCCGGGGGGAAGAGCAGCTGGTGGTTGATAAGCAAAATATTAAAGATGAAAGCATCTATTCAAAGACCACATAGTAATGAGACATTATCATTTCAAATGGATTTTTTCCTCTTGTATTTCATAAGATGTTAAAGAATACCTAATCCAAGTAAAAACAAAGTAAATAACACATTTCCTTTATTTTTGAAAAACCAGAATAAATATGGCCGAAATATATTGCAGTGGTTAATGTCTGTGATGATGAAAGAAATCTTCCTCTAAAATACGGTTAAGTCCTAGGTGATTTGCTTTGTTTGGATTAATTATGGTTTGGGACTCTTTAGAATGATGCACTAGAGCTTTGCAACAGAATAAGCGATGCCATTGACCGAGTGGACCACATGTTCACTTCAGAATTTGATGCTGAAGTTGATGAATCTGAGTCTGTGACATTGCAGCAGTACTACCGGGAAGCCATGATCCAGGCCTACAACTTTGGCTTCGAGGTAGGTAAAAAATAAGAGGAAAAGCGCAGCGTAGCTTCTCACTTGCTCTGTAACTTACTTACCGAAAGCGTGAGGAATCTTTTACAGCAAATCAGATTACTGGTTGTAATCAGAGCTTGTCAAGAACATCATCCTACCCACTGCTGAGTATCAGAGATGTTGGTTTCCTTTTAAGTTGTCAGATAGTTGCCCAGTTTTTATTTTGTGCTATTGTGTGTAAGCTTTCTACTCAAATTTTAAAACCTTCTTTAAGAGATGTTTAATATCATGGAAGTACATTCATAATATAAACTTATGGGTAAAACATTGGTGAAACTGCATTTTAAGACATTATATTATCTATAACTCTTCATACTCTTTTATTATTATTATTATTATTATTATTATTATTATTATGTTCAATTAGCCAACATATAGTACCTCATTTGTTTTTGACATAGTGTTCAATGAAGAGCACTGGGTATTATACCCAACTAATCAATTGTTGAACTCTTCATACTCTAGAAAATATGTGAGTTTTAATTGGATTTTGCTTTTCGCTTTAGGAAAAATGACATTTTATTAAACATGTGGCATTGTAATGTTGAGATATTTGTATAGTCATTACTTCTTAATTTTGATGTACACAAAATCTTCTTACAGTATCATAAAGAAGTTGTTCGTTTGATGTCTGGAGAGTTTAGACAGAAGATAGGCGACAGATACATAAGCTTTGCCCGGAAATGGATGAACTATGTCCTAACTAAATGTGAGAGTGGTCGAGGTACAAGACCCAGGTAATGACCAAGTAGATATTCCTAGAACTGCAGGTGACTCGGTACTTCTGCTACCGAGAGAGAGTATGTATGAGTCTTGGAGCAGCCTGTAAAGCTGGAGAATGCAGGAATAAGAGAGGGGTTGGGAGTGGTAATATTCATGTATGTATTTTATGTGAGATTCTTGAGCAGATGACACACAAAGGAGCATCTTGAAGTTTTAGATGATAGGATTTTGCTTTGTTTTGTTTTAAATGAAACTATTAACACAGAAAACCCCATAATTTTTGGATAACTTGGAAAAAATATTCCATAATAGTTAACTTTAAGGGAGTTCACATTCTCCCTGATCAGGTCTTCTGATTGCTAATTTTTTTCCCTCTCTTATGAAATTTAAGCCTTTTATGAATGTAAATAGAAACAAATTGGTAACCAGTGCCTTTATTAAGAAGCTGTCTGTTCTTTTTTTCAAAACATGTTATAAATTTACTCAGCCCTAGGCATTTACATAAAGTCAAAAAGTGTATTTTTTTCTTATATGATTATTTTCCAATCAGATTAATTTTCAGTATTGTATAGACTAAAAGTGCTACAGTGCTTTCTTGGTTTTGTGATTATTGAACTTTCTTATGTAACAGGTGGGCAACCCAAGGTTTTGACTTTCTACAAGCCATTGAACCTGCCTTCATTTCAGCTTTGCCAGAAGATGACTTCTTGGTATGGAGTATTCTAGAGTTTTATTATTATTATTACTGAAGAAATAAGTTGATCATCATTCCTGATTGTGTATTTTTTTATAGTTGTTCTTAAATATTTTTCATGACTGTAATAACTGAAAGGTAAAGCACTTGTAACAACATGGTAAAATATTCCATGTACTTTTCTTTTTATAACAGTGTAACAGTCAGTGGATAGCTGTGAAGCCTGGCACTCTTACAATATTTGTTAGTTTCACATTTTATAAAGTGCTGACTTATTAGTTGGTGCTGTTTAGCAGCTTAATGAAGAACAAGGATTAGCTGTTTCACTTTAGCATGCTTCATTTGAGAGCATGCCAGATGTTAAATATTATCACTGTTATTCCAGTACATTCCATCAGCTCAAAAAGACGATGTTTAACGTGTGAATTCAGTCATGTTAGCCTCCAAATAGAAATGATTATGGGAGAAGTCCCTTGCTTGTGCACATAATTGCCGTATGGGGCGTTGAATGCTAACTTGCTTTTATTAATAAAAATTGAGTGGTATATTATTACTACTACTTTAAATTTTGTGCAGTTTGTGTTTAATTTATGTTTATACCTATTGTCTCTTACATGAACTTTGAAGATATTTACTAAGGATAACATAGCATATTTCTTTCAGACATATGGAAAGCTTAATTTGTGCTGCTTACTTCGAGAGAATGTACATTCTTTTCCCTATCCTTTCTCACTTTCCTAGAGTCTTCAAGCCTTGATGAATGAGTGCATTGGCCATGTGATAGGAAAGCCACACAGTCCTGTTACAGGTTTGTACCTTGGTAAGACGGCAGTTAGAACATTTCCCCTAGCACCTCCTGGTCTGGGCAAGCCCGTCGTCTGACAGTTGCAGCCCTTCATGCTGTGTAGAGAAGTTCTTTAGCAATATTGAAGAAGATGACAGTGCAGGAATGAGGTGTGTGGATGGGGAACTCCACAGTTCTAAGTCCAGCAGGAAGATGAAAACGCCAGCCAAGGGTATGCACTGCCCGCCAGCAGTGTTAACTGCACATTTTAATTAATTAATAATTAATCGTTTGCACACCAATAATGATTCTGTTCTCCCCCTTAAAAATCTCTTCTTCTGGGAAGGAAAGATTTGGAGAGAGAGCTCTCTGTTAGGGAGCAAGGGCCTTTCTCGCTGTAGGAGGGTGAGTGTGTTGTTCTGCCCGCTTCCTCGCCATCGGAAGGAGAACGAGTTTGTTTTCTTCTCCACAGCTAAGAATTTCCCCACTAAGAGAGTGTAAATTCTTAATTGAGTTTACTTAAAAACAAACAAAACAAAAAAACACAAGTTAAGTTATGCTGTGATATTACTTTCATTATAGTTTTCAATGACAGTATAGTATATAGTTTTATGGCATATGTTGAAACTTTAAAACAAACACATCAGAAAAAGATTGTGCCTTCCCCCATTCTTGAGATAGTAAATAAAAGCAAAACTGTATGTATATGCAGTAAACATCCAGAAATGAATACTTAGAAATTTTGAAGTAGTTTAAATTACACAAAGTAAAATAATTAATAAAAGGTAAACTTACTGAGCAGGAACTGTATCTTAAAAGGTGCTTGTTAGCTATAGAAAATTTGTAGACCACGTTTTAATGCTTGGTTTCTGTCTCTTTAAAATTCACCGTTAGTAATTTTATACCTTTTTTTCCTCCCAAGGCTGTTTTGAAAGTTATCATTTATAAAACTCTTTGAACATAGAGTTTTATATATATATATATATATATAATATGTGTTATAATTTTATAGCATTCTGTATTCTTATGGAACTTTTGATTAATCATTATCCTAAAAACTTTGATTTTCTGATCTAAAATATTTCACTAAGAATATATGATCAGTAATTCAGTAAAAATCACTTTTTTAAAAAAGATTTTGTTTATTTATTTGAAAGAGAGTGAGAGGGAGCATAAGAGGGGAGAAGGTCAGAGGGAGAAGCAGAGCCCCTGTGGAGCTGGGAGCCCAACACGGGACTCGATCCTGACACAGAGACAATCGCTTAACCAACTGAGCCACTCAGGTGCCCTAAAAAATCACTTCTTTAAAATACTTAACTACATACAGAATCATTTTCATGATAGCAAAATTATAATATAGAGGAGCGCCTGGGTGGCTCAGTCGGTTAAGCCTCTGCCTTTGCTCAGGTCATGATCTTGGGGTCCTGGGATCGAGTCCCGCATCAGACTCCCTGCTCAGTGGAGAGTCTGCTTCCCCCTCTCTCCCTTCCCACCCCTTGCTGTCTCTCCATCTCAAATAAATAAATTCTTTTAAAAAAATTACAACATAGAAGGAGTATGTAGAGAAATGTAGAAAATGTGCATGTAGAAAAATTTCAAGGTAGAAAAATACTACAGAGGAAAGAAAAAAGCAGTTGTGCTCCCACGGTTGGTGGGCAATCACTGCTAACATGGGCTCACTAATTATTCAGGTGCCTCTCCCCCAGCGGCTGGAGGCTGGAGGTGTTCTTTGTCTTCTGGGCCACGTGGCATGGTGGAAAACAGCACTGGCTGAGAGTCAGATTGCCAGATGGCCCGCTGACCTGCCTGGGGCCGCGCATGCGACATCGCTGAGCCTCCTCTGCAAATGCTCCTCAGACGCTAATGAGGGTTCTCCATTTACACTTTGTAAACTGTAATATTCTGTGCGTGGCAGCAGTCTGCCTCTGCTTTTGTGCTCTTTCCTTTTGGGGACTTTGGTCATTTTCATGTAATGTAATTGACAACAGGCCTATCCGAACCATGAAGAAGGAAGTATTTCCATTTAGGATAAAGCATATGTAGATGAAATAAGACATTTGGAGTGAAATTATTCACATGAAGAGAAAAGACAACATTCAAAAGATTAAGGAGGGTTAAAACCGAGTCAAAAGTAAGAGGACACGTGTCAGGGAAAAATAGACAAACTGTAACACGTGTGCGACGCCAGTGGCGTCTAGGTCTGGGAAAGAATAATCAGCGTTTCTGTGATCACTAGGCAAGGGCCCTTTAAATTTTTATTTTAAATTTTATGTAGTCTTTACCAGAATATTTAAAGAAGAGAAGAAAACGTGTTCGGAAAAAAAGAATAACCTATTTAAACTGTCTGATCATCCTCATTTGGTTTAAAGGAATTAAGTAAAACTCCACGTACTCGGGACTATGGCGGTCCCTGACTCAAAAGCCGGTGAAATGCGAGCACGGGCCAGGGTTTGCTAAAAACGTAGCCAGCATCAAGAACTCTTTATTACAGATGCTTCATCTCCTTCTCCAGCTGGGTCACATTGTTTCACATCCACTGTGTATTTTCTCTCCAGGATTTCAGACATGTTTTTGATGGCTCCAAGTTTGAACATATGAAATACATTTTATTAGTCTTTGAAAAGTGCCTTTTTCCACAGTGTTTGTCTATGTGATAATGATTTTCTTTCTTACAGATTGGGTTTATTTTGGCCACTGGCAAAGTTAAGTCCCTTCCCATTTGTGTGTGGTGACCTGCTTTGGCTTTTCCTGTTGACCTCTTTAACAAGTTGCCTTTGTCACCCTTGCTGTGCCTGCAGCTATTCACCGGAACAGCCCCCGTCCTGTGAAGGTGCCAAGGTGCCACAGTGACCCTCCGAACCCACATCTAATCATCCCGACTCCAGAGGGATTCAGGTATTTGGCACCTGTCTAGCCGTTCGCTGTCTGGATTCTTCTCTGAGGTGCATGGCCCCGCTCTGATGGCTACTGGACGCTTGCTCTGAGCACTGAGCGTGTTTTCTGTGTTCTCGTTTGTACTGTTTGAAAAGCTCTGAGTTGCGTTATCTCAGAGGTAGACCACAGGGCCTTACTTGCAAGAGAAAAAGACATGCAGCTTTACAGCAGATGCGGGCCTTCCCAGGGGCCCTGGGTTTGCAGCTTGTTCGTAACCTCAAGCTACTAAATGCTGGCCAGCTTCGGAATAATTCTTCTTTCTCTTTCTTTGAAAATGACCTTACAAAAACAGATTTGGTAGTAAACATTTGAAAAACAATCTTAGACATCAGTGTAGAAGTGAAGAAAAACTGGAATGATCTTTCCAGTCTTGGCTTTGATGTGTGTCTGTAACCTTGAAGCGACTTAAAACACTGCAGTGAGTTCCGAAACCCTGCTGCGCAGTGTCCCCTTGAGTGTGGTGGCATTTCCGTGTCTTGACGGAGTGAGCCTTTTCTCCCCCCTTGTAGAATCACTTTTTTAAAAGTTAATTTTATTTGACAGTATTTGCCAGGAAAAGACCACAATTATTTTTCAAGGTAACTGGTTTTTCTCTTTTTCACGCCTAGACCTGAATCTCATAGGAAAATTTGCATTTTACATTTTTAAATATTTTCACTTCCTCTCCCTATTTTATTCTGAATTGAAAATCACTGGAGAGTGCAGTCCCTTTTCTCAGCTGTGTTCCTGAAGCTTCTCTTCTCGTCTCAGCACTCGGAGCGTGCCTTCGGATGCGCGGAGCCACGGCAGCCTTGCTGCCGCTTCTGTCACTGCGGCCGCCGCCGCTCGCCCCGGCCCCTCGGGCAGCGACTCTGCGCCACCCAAACCCGTCAGCAGTGCCCATGATACCAGGTAGTCACCCTCCACCAGTGGCATGCCTCCTCGGCCCCCTCCTGTGCACTTCCGCAGTGGCCTCAGCTTTGCCAGGGGGTGTCACCCCCCTCAGGCTCGAGCACCCAGCAGCACGAGTAGATAATTTGCCTGATAAATATTTCCTTGGAGCTAATATTAACCAAAGTGACCAGACTCCCTGCCAATAACAACTCTTCGGAGCGTGTCAGACCACAGAACCTGGTCCCCACCAAAGGGGACGTGAGGATTTTGGCACGTAGTGCCTTTCTTAAGGGGTTGGTCCCAAGGGAGCTCAGAGGAGGCTTCTAGTTAACACCATTTGGTGGGGATTTGTTTTTTAGGAGGATCACTTCTCTAACCAGATTTTCTAATTTATATAATTGTTGATTAGAAGTAGTTTATGAAATGGAAAACTGAGTTCGCAGGGTTTGTATCTTACATGGAGAATGTATCATTACTAGAGAGAGCGATCAGACACTTGGCAAGCTCCAGAAAGTCCTGTGCCTGAGTCTTCCCTGTTGGTGGGGAGTGTATTGCACTTCTTCCCATTCTAGTTGTTAGTTCTGACAGAGGATTTCTCATACACTTAATGGACAAAGGACAGTCGCTCACTCCTAAATCTCCCCTTGTGTCTGGCAGCGGGGACGTCCTGTCACTCTTTTCATCTTCCGACAGAGTCGAATAAAACTCTGTGGGTTGAGGATAATCTGAGCAAAAAAGATGAAACTGTGAAGGGACTCAGTGCCCTGTATCTTGCTCCAGAGAAAAAATATTAGTGTGTTTTCGGCAGAAACATGACATATAGTTTTAGAATTGAAAAAATACTACAATGTTGTTAGCCTTATTTTATAACGGTGTAAAATTTCTATAAACATTTCCATTCTTCTCCTTCATTAAAATAACAACTGTCCCTAATTTGTAGTAATGAATGTCTGTAACCTAAAAAAAGTCAACACATTTTACAGCTGTCAACCAAAACGATTAACAGTTACCACTAGATAGATTCCCGTTTACCTTCTTCATTTTTATGTTGAGAGCATTTCATGGCATTTCCACATATGTCCTCCTGTCCCCGAGGGAGGCACTGAAGCGATCTTTTTCTAAGTGTAACTCAGGGCGAAGGCGAGCACTTGCCCTCACATGCACGTGCCAGGGAGGAGAGCACTTCACCATGTTTGCACACCATTCCTGCAAAACTAGAGCAGGGAGGAACGCCCCCTGTTTTTTTCCACATTCTTCAAATATGGCTTAAGGCATCTGTGAGCTGGAGATGTGGTTCATCAAGTGTATTTTAGTATGAGAACGAAGTGCATATGGTCAGCCTTTGTGTGTGTTTAGTCTTCGGCTTTGTGGAGGTGGTTTTCAGTCCATTCTGTGTAGGGTTCCGTAAGTATTCCTCATCTTTCGGATGATCCTGGACACATAGAAATATTACCACCACTGTCGTGTGCCATCCTGAAGGCCAGTTTTTACAGAGGAGTCGGGTTCTCTTACCTTCTCGCGGCGTGCACGTGGCGGTGGGCAGAGGGCAGCAAGGCCAGTGCAGACACGCTCAGCTCGTGGGCCTTGGCCTCACTCCTGTGTCTGAGCCTGGTTCCTGTTCAGTTTAACTTTGGGCCTCAGCCCCACTGCGGTGGGTCTGTGCAGCGGACCCCAAGACAGATGGCATGGGCCCCCCGACGTCCTGGGACAGCCCAGGGTTTACGAATGTGCCGCAGGGGAAGCTGAATGATGGCCAGGATTTCCTGCGTCAGCGGGAAGGCCCCTGCCTCGCGGTGTGCAGCCTTTCCTGTCCTAGAGACCCGCCAGCACCGGCAAGTCTTACTCTGCCGCCTGGTATCTCGGGAATATTTTCATTTGATTTGGTTTGACCTAAGACATTGTCCAGGCTTCAGTGATTTCACTGGTATCTATAAAACTTTTTTATGGTGTTCAGCTTTATTGGAGCCAGTTCTTGCTGCTTTGCCAGACTGGTTGTTAACTTTTCAGGAATTTTGCAAGCCAGTTATTACACCATTGGAATTGCAGAACTCCACAGCTACTAGCTAAACATTGACCAGCACACTGTTTCCTTTAAGTTTATCTTTTGCCTTTTACCCTAGCAAAAATCTCCAAGGCTGTGGAATTGGCTCATGTTGTCTCTGGGAAATCAGGAAAGTAGAGGTGTCGAGTGACGTCTGCTTGGCACCACGGTCTCTGGCGTGCCTTGAGAAGTCGTGTGTCTCTTCACTTCAACATCCGTGACTTTTCCATGAAGTGGCGTCAAGGCTTTTGATGAACTCCATTGCAATAGAGGATGTCCCCCTCTCTTTAGACTTAACAAGTATTATGCCAGATCTGAGAGTTTAGGGAAACACAAAAGCATTACATACTTCGTAATTTGTGATCATCTGTTCAGTAGAACCCTGTCACCTTAAATCAATGTAGCATCCTTAAATCAGAGAGCATAAATGCTACCATACTTCGTAATACCGCTCTGTAGACACACAGTACCCACAAAAATTGTTGATAAACTCAGGCCATACTTGTCTTGGATTACTCGAATTATAATTTCAACGCTTCCCTTATTTAATTCTGGGTTTTACTCTTTACGGATTCCTTCTGGATTTCTGAACACACTTAACTTTATTCTGGAAAAGCAGCAAAGAAACTTTGCTCTTTACATGCTAAGCTTCCTGCTCTTCTGCACCTTTGCTTCGCCACTGCTTGAGAAATCATTAGGTGTGCCCTTGCATTTTCTTTTTAAGAGATTTGAAATCTTTTGAATCATGTAATAATTTTAACACTGTGTATAGAATTAAGTACATAAATCCATAGTAATGAGCAGAATTTTAAATATTAGCCCTGTTTGGCTAATAGTTTTTATCCATCCTGGGCTTAAATAGTGGAGCTTTCCACACATGTCGGTAACACCTGACTAAATCCTGTTGGTACTTTTGTTATTTTTAACTTAAAATAGAGCGTTACTCAGTCAGGTTCTTGTGCGTCAGCAACCGAGGATAAAAATCTGACTGTCCTTCCCAGCTCCAGAGAAGGGTTTCTCAGTAGCAGTGCTGTTAGTTTGGGTACATAATTCTGTATCTGGGGCTGTCCTTTGCATTATCCTGTACTCACTAGATGCCGGGTCTCCCCAGCGGGCAGAATTACCCCTCGCTGAGAATTACCCCTCTAGAAGAATCTCAGATCTTTCATTTTGAATTCCATTGAATTGACAGCTCAATTTTTAAAAATCCTGCAACAGGGGTTCCAGCGTCCCTGAGAACGACCGGTTGGCTTCCATAGCCGCTGAGTTACAGTTTCGGTCCCTGAGCCGCCACTCAAGCCCCACCGAGGAGCGTGACGGTGAGTGTGTGAGGTGCAGACTCTGGTCTCGACCAGCTCACCAGTTTCCATGGGCGATGCCTTAGAAAGAAATGAAGACTGAGAAAGAGATGACAGAGGTCCCAGAGAACATTCGATGTTCAGCATGTTGGCTTTTTACTGTAGATACCTGTTTAGCTGCACTAGCATTTTCTAGGTCTATTTTTGTTGCTCTTAAAAAAAAATTATTTCTGATACTTTAATTGCCACGCACTCTTATTTTCTTTAAAAATGCAAAGCTGCAGTAGGTTTGTTAATGATACACTTAGGCTTTATTATAACGCTGGGCCTCTTGAGTGGGGTCCCTAGAGAATCAAATTTCTATTCTGTATTCTGATGTCTTGTTATTTGTGGAAAGTTTATGTGGCTAAAATCATGTAACGCCATTGACAACTTCTTACTTTGGTATAGTTTTCTAGAAGTGATCGTCAAGACAGTTTCTCACACTCACATCAAATAGAAATTAATTACCAGAAAGGACAGTTGATGGTAACTAATCATTGCCATGCACCATTTCCGTCTTGCTCTCGATTACATAAGTGTGTCTGTTCCATAAATCTTAATTTGTGTGAAAAACGTATTTCTTGCAGAACCAGCATATCCAAAAGGTGATTCAAGTGGGTCAGCTCGAAGAAGCTGGGAACTTCGGACGCTTATCAGCCAGACGAAGGGTAAGGGAGAGAATGTTGAACTTAAAATGTTTAGGCATAAAGTGAGAAGTTTCAGCGAAAATATGCTTTAGCTTTTGAATTATTAGTCCTTCTGCATTAACATTTTGTGATCTCTTTTGTACGTTGACATTACTTACTATGTATACTGTATTTGTTTGCATTTCCTATTTCTTATAATAGATTGTAAGCTCCTTTGGATCTGGAACATGTTTTATTCATCTTTGTGCTCTTCAGGCAGTCATGGTGGTTAATTCTGTATGTCACTCTGGGTGGGCCCTTAGCACAGTTCTTTGCACGTGGTAGGAATATACCTAATACTTGTGAAATGAAGTAGTATTCCTGTCTCATGTTCTGTGGTAATGTTTTTGGGAGGCCAGATAGGTTGATGAAGGTGGTAACTTGCAGAACACTGCCAGAGAACCGGCACTGCCTCTGACTCCAAGTCCAGTGCTCTTACTGACAGTCGTCCCCTGGAAGTACGTTGTACGCCAGAGCCAGGAATAGTCGGGGGATGTCATGGGCGGGTGAGGCCTGAGCTGACTCTTGAAGGAGAAACTGGTCTGCATCACACCTGGAGGGAAAGTTCAGAATAAGAACACATCTGGAGGGAGGCCCAGTGGCTGTGTAGCTGTAAATGGAGGTGAACTTGAAGGGGCTGGGGGAAGTCAGACCTTGGCCAGTCTTCAGTGACAGCTAAGTGATTAAGGCCTATCCCAGAGCTGACGGCCAGCCTTGCAGCCTCCTGAGCACCTGATGTGTTCAGGGAGTGGGGAGGAGGAGCTAGGAAGCCCCCCAGGTGGAGGAAGCTGCTAGCCCAGAGTGGGGAGGAAATGGGGCGATGGGTTAGCATGTCATTACAGTCCTGTAGTGTCAGATACCAGATGAAGGTGGAGTTTTCAAAAAAGGAAGGAAGTTGAGAAATGACTACCAGGCCTGGGGCAGGCAAGGTATGTACGGTTTAGGGCATGGAGATCTGTGCGCTGAGCCTGGGTGACCGGGAGGAGAGTTTTCCAGTGGCTCCCACATCACCAGTAGTTAGTGATAATTTTCAAAACAAATACTTTGTGGTCAGGAGAACTTGGGAACTATTCCCATTAACAAAGAGAAATCTTGAGAAATTTTTACTGTTAAAAAAAAAAAAAAAGCCTTTCCCAGAAATATCTGACAGTGGAATCCATGGGCTCATAGCTGTAAAATCTTGTGCCCAGGGGACCTGATGTGTCATATAACGAGGTAAAGAAAATAGCAATTCATGTTTTTAAGAAATGGTTGTAGTAAGAAATTACAATTAGAACATTATAAACCTTGGGGAATTTCTCTTCTCACATTAACCTCACAACCATCCTCGTCCTCTGTGATCTCTTTGTTGGCAGGAAAATGCAGGCTCTTAGATAGCGAGGGTACAGAATGAGGAGTTATGTAATGGGGACGTGTCTGAGGCAGTGCTTCTCACCCGACGGCTGTGGTCCGTTGGTGGGTTGTAAAGTCTGCATTAAAAAGAATAGGATGGAGTCTGAATCACATGTTGTATGGGTAGTGTTGTTTCATGAAACTCTTGTTTCGTTCTCTGTATGTGTAAAAGGTCTTTCTCACTGTAAGTTATGATAAAATAAGTCAGAGAACTGGAGACTTGGAGCCCGAGGAGAAGGTAAGGAATAGTAGTAAGAGTAGCTAAACCTTACTGAGTATTGCCATGTCCTGGCCACAGGGCTTAGTGCTTTACATATGGTGTCACTAAATACTCGGAGTAGTGCTGGTGCATGAGATATTACTGCCCTCGTTTCACAGATTAGGAATTCGATATATGAAGGTAACTTGCCCATTGTCCAACAGCTGGAAAATGGGGAAGCGAGGACTTTCCCCAGGCATTCTGGTTCCAGAGCCTTTGCTCTGGACTCCTCCCAGAGAAGGGTCAACTTAATTCCCTTCTTCCCTTCTGGTCGGAGGCGGCTTCTGAGAAAAGGTGTGGTATTTCAGTGGAACTGTGATGCGTGAGATGTACCCCAGGCACCCCACCCTAAGACGACAGCGTCTTGGGCCGGAAAGTGTGAATGTAAGCTGGAAGTGAGAAACAGCTTGGAGTGTTCTAGATGAGTCTGTTTAGTTTGGTTCATCTGGGGCCTGTGGTAGGAGAAGAGAAGGACAATATACTGACAACAGTGACCTGGGAAAGATAAACTGGGTCCAAATTGTGCACAGCCATGAATCCTGTGTGAAGGGCTTGGATTTTTGGTAAACAGGTTGTTGAGAACCGTGAAATAATTTAAGTAAGAAAGGGACTTGATCAGATTTTACCTTGTAGTAAGGTAATCCTGGCCAACAAGAGTGGGTTGGAGACAGGAAGAGCCTGGAGGCAAATGGAAGGTCACTGCGGTGTTTGAGCAGCCTTCTGGGGGGAGGAAGTCATCGGCTCTGCCCAGCCAGCCTGGCTTGTGTGTGTGGGTGTCTGCGTAGTGGATGCCGCCCTCTGGAGCTGCTGGGTTGGAGTGACTCGAACGCACCTGCTGGGGTCTCTGACTGGAGGATGCTCAGCCTTGCTGTGCTGCGTGCTCATGTATATTGCTCTCTTTCTGTTCTTATTTGTGGGCCATTGGCTCGCTGCTGGCGAGTGGGACTACTGAGTTTGTGACTCTCCCCGCAGACGGTGCTTCCAAACAAGGACCCATAGAAGCTATCCAGAAGTCAGTCCGATTGTTTGAAGAAAAGAGGTATCGAGAAATGAGGAGAAAGAATATCATTGGCCAAGTTTGTGATACCCCTAAATCTTACGATAACGTTATGCACGTAGGCTTGAGGAAGGTGACCTTCAAGTGGCAAAGAGGAAACAAAATTGGTAAGGAAGCTGAGGAACCTCGATCGGAAATGGCAACAGTTACATGTCTTTAGGCTGAACCATAGAATCGATCCTTTTCTCTTAGGCATGTCTTTTGCAGAGGGTTCTGTTCTTTAGTTTGTATAAATAATGTGTCTATAAGATGTGTTCTTAGAGCAGTACAAGAGGAGATTTTGGAAACTTTTTTTTAAATGGTTCATTAAATCGAGTCGTTTTGCTTGGTAACTCCAGAAGTTGATGGTGGAGAACTACATAAATTTTACCCATTAGCTCCAGTTGATGTTCTTACGTCCTTATTCCTTTCTGCATATTATTGAAGAGAGACCAGATACAAATAGAGACAGTCTTTCCTAAAACATTGCCTGTTAATTAATTTCCAGGTGAAGCACCTCTTGTAAGATAACTGCTGCTGGATCATGTGTCAGAAGGAGCCTGAGCTTGTTTCAGACCCTTCTGTCTTTTAAATGCCTCTCTCCGTGGAGTGCTTAGGTGTGAAGAGGCCAGCGCAGTTGTAATAATAAGACTCTGTGAGCCCCCAGGAAACACTCAAGGTTCCGTAGAGCTATTAGGGCAGAAAATACTGAAAAAAATCAAGTGCTTTATAAATTTTATCAATTCTTGTTATCCCTAAACTCCCCAAAGATGTGTCAGTCAGGTATGCACTCCGACACATCCCTGGCCGGGCAGCGATGAGGCGCACTTACCATGGCCAGGCTTACCTCTGAGCCCTGGCCAGGACCTCCCCGAGGGTGCACCTTCATGCCCTTCTGGGGTTTGCCAAAGTCACTCCTGCTCTAGATTTTTACAAGTCCTATACAGCCAAGAGATTGCCTTCAGTCACTGGGGAACACTCAGAAACATCTTGGGTCTTGCAGTAGTAGCTAACTGTAGATGGTGTGACAACAGATGCAGACGTGGGAGAGATTGTTACACGTCTGAGTGACTTAAAGTGGCCTCGCTTTGGTGACTGAGAGCAGCGTGTCCGTTCTGTCCGCAGGGGAGGGGCAGTACGGGAAGGTCTACACCTGCATCAGTGTCGACACGGGCGAGTTGATGGCTATGAAGGAGGTGAGTGGTCTGGCCTGCTGGGAGGCCTTTGCTTTGAAGCCTCTGTGTGGCAGAGATCTGGTGAAGAAGCTTGTTTTCAAGGCTCTTCGTGGCACCTAGAGCCGGCTTGGCACCTCCACGTTGAGTCATGTACGCAGATGCCTTGCAGTGACAGAGTAGCGGAGTGTCCGATTCCGGGAGGGGGCAGTGAGGACGCTCAAACCAGGTGCAGAGAGAATTGTGCCGCCACACAGCTGTGCCAAGTGCCACACGGAGGGAGGCGAGAAACGTTAGCTGAAGGCCGAGAGGACGGTGCTAACCGTGTCTTAGCAGAGAGTGCGGAAAAGATACCATTTGTGATCAGCTCAGAAACGAGCAGCGCATTTCAGTAGCTGGAGGTAGGATGGGGGAGAACAGGGAAGGCACTAGGGGGCCCAGGAGGCTCGTGGGGGGAGAGGCTTGGGCCGCCGTGCCCCTCCCTCTCTGCGCTGCTGCGGTGTTTCCTGTCTTCCCTGTGTGGGGGGACCCTCACCTGCTCTGCCTCGGCTGCCTTGTTCCCACTGCGTTGTAAACTTCTTTTTCTTTTTTTTAAGATTTTATTTAGGATGCCTGGGTGTGGGTGACTCATGCGGTTAAGCATCTGCCTTCAACTCAGGTCATGATCCCAGGGTCCAGCGATCAAGTCCCGATCGGGCTTCCTGCTCAGCGGGGAGCCTGCTTTTCCCTTTGCCTCTGCCCCTCCCTACCCATCCTTGCCTGTGTGCTCTCTGTCTCTCTGTCAAATAAATAAATCTTTTTTTTTTTTAATATTTTATTTATTTAGGGTGCCTGGGTGGCTCAGTGGGTTAAAGCCTCTGCCTTCAGCTCAGGTCATGATCTCATGGTCCTGGGATCAAGGCCTGCATCGGGCTCTGCTCGGCAGGGAGCCTGCTTCCTCCTCTCTCTGCCTGCCTCTCTGCCTACTTGTGATCTCCCTCTGTGAAATAAATAAATAAAATCTTAAAAAAAAAAAAAGATTTTATTTATTTATTTGAGAGAGAGAGAGAAAGAGCACAAGATGGGGAAGAGAGAAGGAGAAGCAGACTATCCACTGAGCAGGGAGCCCGATGTCTGGCTCCATCCCACAAGTCTAAGGCGCCCCAGTCATAAACTTCCTTTTTTTTTTTAAATTTAAATTCAGTTAATTAGCATATAATGTATTATTAGTTTCAGAGGTAGAGGTCAGTGATTCATCGGTCTTATATAACACCCAGTGCTCATTCCATCACGTGCCCTCCTTAATGCCCGCCACCACGTCACCCCATCTACCCCCTCCTCCCCTCTAGCAGCCCTTAGTTTGTTTCCTATGATAAAGAGTCTTATGGTTTGTTTCCCTCTCTGGTTTTGTCTTGTTTTATTTTTTCCACTCTTCCTCTGTGATTGTTTTGTTTCTCAGATTCTTCATATCACTGAGATAATATGATGATTGTCTTTCTCTGACTGACTTATTTTGCTTAGCATAATCCTTCTGTTTCCATCCACATTGTTACAAATGGCAAGATTTCATTTTTTGACGGCTATAATATTCCATGTATGTGTGTGTGTGTGTACACACCAGATCTTTATTCATTCATCTAGTTGATGGACATCTGGGCTCTTCCCATAGTTTGACTCTTGTAGACATTGCTACTGTAAACATTGGGGTACACGTTCTTTTTTTTTTTTTTTTTTTAAAGATTTTATTTATTTGACAGAGAGAAACACAGCAAGAGAGGGAACACAAGCAGGGGGAGTGAGAGAGGGAGAAGCAGGCTTCCCGCCGAGCAGGGAGCCCAATGTGGGACTCGATCCCAGGCCTCCGGGATCATGACCTGAGCCTAAGGCAGTCCCTTAACCAACTGAGCCACCCAGGCACCCCTGGGGTACACGTTCTTAAAGGCCATCGCCCCACATGTTTTTATCTTCCCAGAACCTACACACTTGTGATTGCTTACTGAGTGCTTAATGTTTTTGTGAGTTCAGTTTGCAGTTATGAAGATGACTTCATTAGCTGCTGTTCTCTCACCAGATATTCTAAAGCAGGCATGTTTAATTCACTTGGAAGGACAAGGCAAAGAAAGACTTGAAGTCAGGTCACTGGCACACTGATCGTCGTCCCATGGGTCTGGATGATGCAGATGTCAAAGGTGTCTTGTTTTTGCTTTGTGACGGGCCCAGTGCTGATCAACAGTTTTCTCTTTACAGATTCGATTTCAGCCAAATGACCATAAAACGATCAAGGAAACTGCAGACGAATTGAAAATCTTTGAGGGCATCAAACACCCCAATCTGGTTCGGTATTTTGGTGTGGAGCTTCATAGAGTAAGCCAACTTTGATCACGCAGTTTTGTGTGAGGAATCAGTAAGGGCACAGTCGGAGTCCTGTTCTACATCGCAGGTCTTCTCATTTCAGAGCACAGTAACTTTGCCTAATTATCAGGAAATCTCCATGAGTTACATCATTTCTGCCTTCTCTCTGAAACTAGAGGAGTTCTTCCTAAAATGTAAGTTGTAGACTGTAGTCGTTAACCCGACACTATAGAGCACTGAAACCCATCCTGCCGATGAGAAGGTCCTCCTAAAATGCCCCTTAACGCAGCGCGTTACTTTTTCCCCCCATTTTTCACTGATCATGCTGATTTTTCTTTTACATGTACTTAAGGAACTATTATGAAATGAGAAAGTTAAAACTTCAAATTCGTTTCCCCCCTTATGTTTAGAAGTCAATCCTTGGAGGGAAAGGATAACGTGGAAACATCTCGATGGAGTCTGAACTTCCAGGGGAAGTTGAATAGTGGTGATTTTAATATTTTCACAAATAAATTCATATCTGAAAAGGATGTGTTTCAGTACTTAATAATACATTGGTAGGGCAGCCCTGTTGGTCCCTGTCTGAGATTATAGAGCAGACTTCATTTCAGAGGATTATAGACAATTTATCACCTATGATTTGGAAAAGACCCTCTTATCTCGACTAGCTGTATAATTCCAGACAGGAGGCAGGCAGACATCTCTGTTAGGAGTGAGGAGTGACTGTTCTCAGAGAAGTTCAGTGTTGAGGATGTAGCGTACCATTAGAAAGATTCCTTTGGGGCGTGACCTGTGATGTTGTCCAGACTCTTCACTTGATGTACCCTTAAACACAGGCTGTGTCTTCTTCCTCCCGCAGGAAGAAATGTACATCTTCATGGAGTACTGCGACGAGGGGACGTTAGAAGAGGTGTCGAGGCTGGGGCTTCAGGAGCATGTCATCAGGCTGTATTCAAAGCAGATCACCATCGCAATCAATGTCCTCCATGAGCACGGCATAGTTCACCGTGACATCAAAGGTAATCTTCACCCTCCCACGGCTGCTGCTGTGGAGATCGGACTGCGTGCCCTCCACGGAGTGGTAACCACCAAGACTCTCGATTGTACTCCCACACGTCATTTCTCTAGAAAGAAGTACCTTTACTGCGAATACACTTGCATAAGGAACCCAGTGTTGAGAGACCATGTAGAACACATGTGCCCGTCCATGAGCCGATGAGGCTGTTCTGCCTTTCTGCGTAACACTGTTTCCAGGGAGGTCTAGCTCCCCAAGAAGGAAGTTTGCTCTTTCTGTAGGCTGATTTCTGTAGCCAACCTTGTAGGTTTTCTAGACAGTCCTGATCAGAACATCCTTTTTTCCATGTCAAGACTCTGTTGTATTTCCATGTGAAGGTCATGAATATGCAAAGCGACAGTGAATCTGGCTGTGTTTTGGGAGACCAGGGTTATTGAACTGACCTTCCCGTGCAGAATTCCATTAAAGACCGACTCGGTAGTGCTGCTTGGCTTGAGGTGTTTTTCTCTCTGGCACGAGGGCAGTAGTCATGCTTGTCTCCCCACTGTCCCTTGGCATTTGTCTCTGCCCTTTGCGTTTTGGGAGATGGGGGATAAAGTGACAAATTATTTGTCCTTGGTGGGCCCTAGCCTGAAGGATTCCACTGTGTCACACAGTGTGAGGCTGGCTGAGACATGTTCATTCTAGAAGTGGCCGGCTTCTGACCAGGTGCTGACCCAGGGCAGGGCTGGGTCACACCCACCAGAACCTGCTTTGGTCTGAGTGTAAGGGTCGGCTGTCCTCCCTCCAGTGGCTCCCCCTGAGTTCCCAGCACCCCCCCCCCTCCGCCTTGTTGCCTGCCCCCGTGCCCATCTCCCGCATCGTTCTGCTGCCGGGGATCAGTCTGAGCATGTAATTGGCGGTCAGGCCCAGCACGGCCTGTTTCCGGGTGCTCTGCCGTGGACACCTGTGCTCAGTCTCTGACCCGTGTCACGAAATGGTACTTTCCTTTGTCATCGGCCGTAGGCATAAAGGGCATTCCTCAGGGTCCTTAAATCAAGTCCGTTCACGTGTGTCCTTGTGGTATTTTTTATGATTCAGTATGGCAAGTGTGCACATGTGGACTACTTCCAGAGTTGTGACGTTCCCACCGCACAGCCCACTGTGGGGACGGTCTCCGCAGGGAGCACCTGGGCGCTGAGCACTGTCCGTCACATGTCAGCTCCTTGTGGGGCCTTCTGTCTGACTTGAGTGGCTGTGTAATGCTTTCTGAGAACGGTGCCATCGGGTGCACGGGGCCAGAGGTGTGCGGCTCCATCGGAGCAACAGTATCTTACAGCGTTCGGCCTCCTGGAGCCGTGAGCAGTGACCCCAGGTGCCGGCTAGAGGCGTGGGGCGTGGGCGTAGTGCTCTGAGATGTAAGGCGGCTCCGGGGCATCTGCCGTTCCAGTGTGAGGTCAGCCCGGGGCCACCGCAGCCAGGCCTGCAGAGAACAGGTGTGTGTGCGGCCGTTCTCATTCCACATTGCTTCCTGTCCCCGGAGCCGCGGCTTGTTCGAGACCCCGGCCTTCAGACGCGGCCCCCACAAGCAGCCGTGGCTTACGTGTAATTGCTGTGGACGGGGCTTCCTGCGCCTTCTGCATTAGGGTCTGTGTGTGTGTGTTTCCGTTCACAGCTGTCCGTGCTGATAAAAAACTGGTTGTATTCACGTTTGTGAAGAAGGCTTAAAATCTTTCTATGCTTGTGTTTTTAAGTCCGGTTTTATAGACCTTTACTTTACTTAGTTTGTGACTCCCGTTCCTGGGAATTGGGGCTGCGGTGTAGCCAGCGCCCTCCACATGTCCCCGAGCCCACTGAGCCCTTGTTCGTTTGTTAGGTGCCAACATCTTCCTCACCTCCTCCGGGCTCATCAAGCTGGGCGATTTCGGATGCTCAGTCAAGCTCAAGAACAACGCGCAGACCATGCCGGGCGAAGTGAATAGCACGCTGGGGACAGCAGGTGGGGACTGGCTACAGTGTCTTTGCTGAGGTGACTCATTGCGGCCTGGGTTTCCCCGCACCTGTGTGGTCAGCGCGGGCCCGGGGGGAGGGCGGACTTCGGAGCACAGGCACTGAGCACCCCCCCCCCCCCCGCCAGCATGTCCCAGACGCCTGAACTCGCAGGGAGAAAAGGCCTCCGTTTCTTCCCAGAAAACCTATCTTTTCTGTTCACGTGGGGTTTATTAAAACGATTCTAGTCAAAATGCAGCACTATGTTAAATATAACAGTATTTTTTTTTTTTAAGCGCATAACCCTTTTATTGTCCAACACCTGTGACAATTCATGTGTCTCGAAAGGAGGCAGGAAGTTTGGAGCATTATGGGCCTTTTTAAAGGAAAAGGAGTGGATAGGCACTCCCAGAAGTCAGAGAGTCTTAGCACATGGGACTATGCTTCCCGTGCAGCCGAGCCCACGCCTGGCAGGCCCCCACGGTCTGCTTTATTGTGCCTTTAGAAAGGGACACGTCCACATGGTGACGATTTGTTCCGGTTCAGTGTTGTAGAGTATTACATCTTCTTTTACACATTAAATTTTGTATTTTATTGTGAATACAGTTTCTGCTTTATTGTGCCTTTAGAAAGGGACACGTCCACATAGTGACAATTTGTTCTGGTTCAGTGTTGTAGAATATTACATCTTCTTTTACACATTAAATTTTGTATTTTATTGTGAATACAGTTTATCTGAAGATTTGCCAATCAAAAATTGTCCTTTAGATAATAATTCAGCCCCTAAAAATGTCCATTCGGAAAATTGATTTAAAACGTCAGTTGGTGTCAATATTTCCTTTTATGTAACTCAGAGAAGGTCCTCTCTGTTCCCCCAACAAAGTAGTTGTTTCATTTATGTGGAATATTAACACAATATTAATTTCGTGCTTAGCACTATGACTATGGGGTGCTGTGTTTACAGCCCATTCGTCTTACCATATCTGTGACTTTTAAAGCATACATGGCTCCTGAGGTCATCACTCGCGCAAAAGGAGAAGGCCACGGGCGTGCCGCGGACATCTGGAGTCTAGGGTGTGTTGTCATAGAGATGGTGACCGGGAAGGTAAGCAGCGCTCACACCTGGAGGAGACACTCTGGAGGGCACTTCACACGGACAGAGCTGCAATTGTGGTTTTATTAGGTGTCATACATACCATGGACACATATTCTGCTAACTAGAGACCATGACTAAATATAAAAGATGTGACCTGTCAAAAGACACGTGACAAACTAGGAACCAAATATTTGTTAGATTTTTGACTTAGAGAACTCTTGGATGAGTGAATAAAAAAAGTAGGAAGCTCTCAAGTGAAAATGTGGAGAAGTGAGGCGCTATGGAAAGAAATGGGAGACTAGAAGCTTCTGTCACCCAAACACTAGCACGCGAGTGCAACGTGACTCAAGATTGCCAGACTTGTAGGCAGCCGAGGTGCCCTTCCATAACCGCTAATCCAGACGGTGGGGCATTCTGCAGCAATGAAATGAGCCGTCCAGCCCAGAGGACGACGGCGGGGAGCTGTGAAAGCATCCTGCCGACAACAGAGCAGCTCATGTGGAAGCAGCACATACATGTAGTGTGACCCCAACGACGTGACGTTCTGGGCGGGGTAGGAGGAGGCAGGAGGAGGACCGGCTGCTGCCAGCGGCTCCGGGAGCAGGAGGGAAGGGTGGCTGGACAGAGCATGAGGATGCTTAAGGCAGGGAGACTGTCCGGTGTGGTGCTTGCATATCTGAAAATTCTAAAAATGCATCTTCTGATGCAAATACTGCTAAGGAACAACTATACAGATATTTAAAGGGACCATTTTGTGTGTGTGTGTGTGTGTGTGTGTGTGTGTGTGTGTGTGTGTATAGTGGCATCATTTATAAAGCAGAAAATGTTAGAAACCTCTCAAGTGTTATTAGTAGGAGGATGTATTCTAGCTTGTGGCTGCTGAACGAAATAGCAGTTTATTCTTATGCTTTATGATATATAAAATAACCAGAGCTTTGCACTGTTAGGGTTTGATGTTCATTATTCAACAAGGTGGCGTGGTGATGTCCCTAGGAGACAACTGTTGAGTTTCATATGTTTTGTTGACATTTTTATATCATTTTACATAGTGCATATTTTATTTGCATGGTGGTGGCTTCTGGATAATGCTGGACTAATAGAACATCCAGATGGAGTCGGCAGACTGTGCTGAGCAGCTGCCTTTGTAAATAAGGTTTTACTGGCACTCAGTCACACCCATTCCTCTGTGTATCTTCTGTGGCTGCAGTCAGGCCGCAGTGGGAGAACTGAGGCGCTGTGGCAGAGATCACGTGGCCCGCGAGCCTAAAATACTTACGAACTGGCCCTCTAAGTAAAAGCTTGCTGGCCTCTGGGTATTTATTAACATTGTGATGCCTAAAAAGATTGGGCAGTTTAATTTTTTTTATGACCACGTGATATTATTAAACCTGCTTTCCCTGCCCCCTTTTTTGTAGAGGCCTTGGCATGAATACGAACACAATTTTCAGATTATGTATAAAGTGGGAATGGGGCACAAGCCACCGATCCCTGAAAGATTAAGCCCGGAAGGAAAGGACTTCCTTTCTCACTGCCTTGAAAGTGAGCCCGGCATGAGGTGGACGGCCAGCCAGCTCCTCGACCATTCCTTCGTCAAGGTTGGGCAGATGACCGTACAGTCTTTTTCGTGTTTGAGTGTGTGAGTTCTGTTTGTATCTGGCACCAAAGGAAATTTGAAGACAGATATAAAATATCTACATCTCTATCTGAAACGGAAGGGAGCCAAATGTATAGTGCCAGGGAATTTTGTATATCTTTTTTTCCCAGCAAATGTTCATTGAGGTTCTCTGCTCGATCCATCCTGGTGTGTTTATGGCACACTTGGGGCCGTCACACGGGATTTTAAATGAGGCTGGGTGAACGACATAGTCTCTGCTCCTGACAGTGTAGGGCTTAGTAGTGACGGAGCACTTTGTTCCGAGCTGCGCTGAGGGTGTAGACCCCGTGCTGTCGGGTCACTGAGGAGCGATTTAGCCTAGCCAGGCAACCTCCACCGTTCTTGCTAGCTTTGGAGTGAGGCGCCTGAGCTGGGAGGGTGTGGGGAGGCCGGGCTTCCAGCCTGTGAGCTGTGAGGGGCGAGTTATTGGTGCTATTTAGGGGCCCCAGTGGCCATGACTGAATAGCTGATGAGATGAGAAAGGCAAGTGAGGGGAGGGGTCTGGGATGGCGCCTAGGCCCCAGCTTGGGTCCCCAGGTTGGAGAGCCCGTTGGCGCGGTGGGGTGCAGAGGCAGCTGAAGGCCAGTCAGGGAGGCAATGGCATCCTCTTCTGCTTGGGAACTTCAGACGTGTGTGTAGGTAACGTGGGCTCACACCTGGGATTGGGTGGGGCTCGGATGCAGATCCAGGAGACAGAACATTGCTGGGAGAGTATTTCCAGGAGAAACGTGGTGAGAGTGGAACCCTGGGGAAAACAGCACTGAAAGGGCCCTACAGGGGAGCCCCTGATGGCGGGAGGTGCAGGAGAGTGGGGTGAGTAAAGTTAAGGAACAAGTAACTGGATTTGCTGTGTAGATATTAAGGTTTGGTGGTTAAAAAGATACTCCGCTCTTTGTTGAGACAGTTTGTGTCAGCTCGAGAGTGTACAGATGCCTTCTGAAAAGTGCTCCCAGGGGCTGGTTGGCAGACGCCCCCAGGTGTGCGAGTTGAGCCTCCTCTCCCTGCCGGCTCGGAGCCGGGGTCCTCGCGGTGGCGGCTTACCTGTGAGTCATGTGCCTGCCGCGGACTGGCTTCAGCTCTCTCCTGCCTCTCTCACAGGTCTGCACAGATGAAGAATGAAGCTAATCGGTCCGTGGCCTGGTAGCGTGTGTGCTTGGAGAATTCTCGTAATCACTACTGTATGTAATATTTACATAAAGACTGTGCTGTATAGCAGTATAAGCCTTTTTAACCTTCCAAGACTGAAGACTGCACAGGTGACAAGCGTCACTTCTCCTGCTGCTCCTGTTTGTTTGATGTGGCCCGGGGCCCTTCCGAGTGACGGTGTCCATGAGGTAAAGACGCTGCATGTTAAGTGCCATGACTACTGTACATGGACCATCACCCCTGTCACCCGCTTCTCGTGGGATGGAGAACTGTGACATCAGTGTAGGATTTTGACCTTCCTGGGTTCAAAAGCAGTTGTAGTATTATCAGGTGTCCCGGGCCTTGTTGTTAAACTCTTGTTTGTCGAGTGCACTGACTGTGAAACCGTACCTTTTCCTTTTTGTTGTTGTTGGCAAGCCACAGGTTTGTTATGCAAAGGCTGATTAATGAAATTTAAGAAAAAGGTTCTTTTTTCAATAAATGGTTTATTTTAGGAAAGCTCAGTTATATTGTCTTTTACTGGTTATCAGGTTCAGAGCTGACACGTTAACTGAGACTGCGGTCTGTCCCTGATTCACGTGTTCCCGTACAGAAGGGGGTGCGACCAGATGCGCTAGAGGTGAGCCTTGGATTCTGTAGGTTGGGAGCCCTACAGGATCTGGGATCTCCTTGCTGAGAAACCGAAGGGCTGCAGGAAATGCCTACGCAGCTGCCAGAGGCCCCTTTAGATTCTCTTACGGTCTGGTCCCCGGGCGGTGGAGGTCCAAGGAGGTGAGTGGCCTTGTTACTGTGTGCTGGAGGCTGCTGAACTTTGAACAGACCTGTCGGTGCATGGCAGGGTCAGGTGCTGCTGAACGACGTCTTGACAAGAAAGCAGCTTTTTCAGAATGTCAACATTTCAGCAGTTAGTTTTCCAAAATAGCCCAAAGTATATGTCCCTGATGGTGTTCTTTAGCTTCTTTTCACGATCACATTTTTAAAAGATCGGCCTTACAGCTTCCTGAACTCATTTGAGAAGCTCCCAGCCTTGTTCCTGACCCCTAGCAGCTGCCTCAGTGCGGGGGGCGGGGGGGATCTCTCGGCAGGAGGCAGGAGGCAGGACGTACTCACCTTCCCTCCAGGGCACTAGATCCTCTCCAAGAAGTTAAGGATTATGTAGACACTGAGAATTTGGTTAAGGTCTCCGTTCTTTCCAACATCTTTTCGAGGTGTGATGTTCATGGTCTTGGACGTGCACAGATCACTGCTTGTCAGTGGAGTTGTGCAGCTGTACTTCCTGGTCCGCCTGAGAGCATCCTGCCATAAGGAAGCCCCATATCTATCTGCAGTCAGTCCCCACTCCTACCCCTGGCCTCAGGCGGCCCCTGAGCCACCTCTGTCTCTCTAGATTTGGCTGCTCTGCACATTTCATCTAAAGAGAATGTTACATATGTGGCCTTTGCTGTCCAGCGTCTCTCAGCACGGTGTTTCTGAGGTCTGCGTTGTAGCACGCATCAGGACTTACTCCTTTGTATTGCTGGCCTCTCCAGTGTGTAGAGATGCTACACATTTTGTTTCTTCCTAGGTCCATTTTTTGCTGATGACAAATTGTGCTGCTCGGAACATTCATATGCACGTCTTTGTGCAGCAGACATTTTCATCTCTCTTGGGAGTGGGACTTCTGGGTCACAGGGCAAGTCCACGTTCAGTGAATCTGCCAAATGGTTTCCATTGGCTGCACTGTCCCTGCATTCCCAGCAGCACCACTTGGCGGTTCTCGCCTGTGCGTGGTCTCCCCCGGGACTTGTTCCTGTCTTTTTGATGATGGCCATTCTCTGGGAAATAGTAGCTCACTGTGGTTTTGATCTGCGTTTCGCTTATCATGGTGAGCATTGCTTCTGTGTATTGGCCATTTATTTTTTCCTTGGTGAGATGTCTGTTCCAGTATGTTGCCCATCTTTTAATTGGGTTGCCTTCTTATTGAATTATGAGATGTTTGTATATGTTTTGGGTACGAGTCCTTTACCAGGGATATGATCTAACAGTAGTTTTTTTTTCTCTCAGTCTGTGTTTTGTCTTTTCCCTTTCTTAAGGGTGTCTTTGAAGCACTGAAAGTTTTTAATTTTGAAGTCTTGCTTATTAACTTACTATTTACTGCATATGTCCTTGAGATCGTATCTAAGAAATGATTACCTGACCCAAGGTCATGAAGATTTATACTTAGGTTTTCTTTGAAGAGTTGTATAGTTTCAACACTTATATTTAGATTCATCATCTATTTTCAGTTACTTTTTGGGTACGAGATCAATAGGGCTCACTTTGCATTTGAAGTACCTCATTCCCTCACTTCAGCTGTGGACCGGACCAAAAAAGCATGCGTTGCTGCTCCAGCCCCGACTGTCCCTGTCGTCTCCAGGCGTCTCCAGGAGCGTTGGCCTTTTCGCCTCAGCTGAGCGTAGCTAGCTCGTTGTTGATGCTGGCACATCCTGGCCGGGTGTAGGGTTCTTCAGTTTTGTGATGGTGTCGTGTATAAACTTTTAAAAGCCCGAGCTACTGTGTACTAGTTGATCAACTTTGTCAGTGTTCTCCACTGTTTTTCTTCCTCCTCGTTTGCAGACATATAGCTGGAATGGCACCCTGAAACTCCATTGGTGACTTTTCCTAATTCCCTGAAACATTTGGGAACAATCTGGCTAAAGACTACAGACTTTAAGAAAGACTGCAATTTATGTTGTTTAATTCACTTTCTAAATTCAAAGGGATTATTACTCAGCAATCCTAACTTTTTATTTATACTGCTTCTTCCTTTAAAATTCAACAGAGCAGAGATGCCAGAAATTTCCAAAATACCTAGTTCCTTCAACACGTAAATCAAAGACTGCTTTTGTTTGGAAAAAAACCCAAAATGTTACAGATTAAAAAATCATGTGAATCTGACTCATTGGAACACTTGGCTCACACAGTCCTAGGAAATTTTCTAGATACTGGAAGATCTAGGGTGCTTAATAAATGCTTTTCAGATACTTCAAACCTTACTCTTGAATCAGGATAAGGCTTCTGATGCTGAAGACTGCCTAGTTTGGGACCACTTACCTTTTCCTGGTTTTGTCATGACCAGCTCTGAGACTTGGACGTACTGACCGTGTGCAGTGTTCTGGATTTTATTTTGGCCTCACTGCACTTAAGAAAGGTTCTCATTTGTACTTTCAGAAAGGGCAGCAAGAGAAGATGGGGCATCTCAGTTATTAAAGCGCCCGAGTAGGTGCTCCGTTCACTTTCCCAGCCTCCCGCGAGGGCCCTGCAGCCCAGCCTTGCCCGGCGGCCGCTCCGAGGAGGAGACCCCACGCTAACTGAGCCTCTGCGGGCTGACACAGCACCGGCTGGTGACCCGGCTGTGAGCAGTATAGGATGTCATGGGTCTAGAGAAACGGGACTAAGTGCTCGTCCCCTACCGTGCCCTCAGGTCCGGCTGGACCCTGTGAGCACCGGGGCCTCGGCACATGTGAGGTGGTTGGTTTGTGTGTACGGTTGTGGAAAGCGCGGAGGCAGGGCTGCAGGAGGGCGCTCGGCATCGGGGCGCTCGGCCAGGCACCCCCCCGCTTCCCCCAGGTGCCTCTCGGAGGGCAGAGGGGCTGGCCCTGAAAAGGGACCATGTTGACCAAGGAAGTGAGTTGAGCCTCATTCATCCTGGCCAAAAGAAATTGTTTTTAAAAAAGTTTTTTGATGAAATCCTTAAAGACATTTTTAGGAAATCGCCCAACTCGGAGGCAGCCAGCAGGCCAGCTGCCCGGGCGCCGGGCATTCCTGAGGGGCTCCTTGGCAAGGGTGGCCCGTGACCCTGGGGTGGGGCAGCTCCCCAGGCCAGCGCGTCAACCCAAGTCACTTGTCTCAAGAGCCACTGACCCGTGTCCCATGTCACAAAGGCAGCAGCTACCGAGCAGAGCCCCCACAGGCGGGGAGGAAGGACAGCCTCGTGTCACGGCGCTGAGCCCACGCGGCAGCCAGCTCTGCCCCCCAGCCCTGGGACGCCTTTCCCCGCCGGCGCAGTCCCCGTGTCTCATTCCAGCAGGAGACTTTCGCACCGTTTTGTTTGGAGGAAGAGCATTTGTCAGAACGGCCGGCTGGCGGGCAGTGCACGGTCGGGAAGCGGGCGGCGCCTCAGCAGCACCAGTCCCTGCAACCAGTGTGAGCACTGCTTCAGTGACGCCTGCCGGACATGCTGGCTGAGGGAGGGGGGACACGGCCACCTACGGGACGGCCTGCGGGTCCTGTGGCCCCGTGAACCGAGACTCCCCCTGCCGGCGCCCCCCGGCCCCTGGGGTCTTCGCAACACACGCCGTAGCTCCCGCGGCTGCCGGGGCCCCTTGTGGTGACGGGCACGTCATCCCTTCCTGGCTGATTTTTGTTAGACTCTACATCTGAATCACTGTCATTCAGATCTGTGTACTGGTCTTTTAGAAAAAGATTAATGTGTTCAATTTTTAAACACCAGTAGCTACTTGTACCAGGTTTTGCATGCATTTATTTAGAGAATACAGCCGTCAAGGTAACTCCAGGAATACTGTGATCATCGGAGAAAGGTTGTATTCACTTGAGAAAAAAAAGTCAACCAAGTGAGAGACTAACTCACAGAGCGCATTAGTTCGTCCTCCGTGGTAACTCTTGTTCGCTCGGCTGTCACCGAGTCGGTCCGATTCCCTAGCTGCCAGCCGCATTCTGGATGGCTGTGTTTTTAGAAAAGAAAGTTACTCGGGGGGCTTGGTTTCCTAGAAGTGCCTCAGACTCTGCAGGGAAGCCTGGAGAGTGGCCACCGCTCTGCAGAGTGCAGAAAGCTGTATTTCCCTGCTGTCTTGGCTCTCAGAGCGGGCTCTGGGCAGGGCTGACCCAAGCTACCATGAGGTGACAGTGCTAGGACACGAAGCTCTTCATCCGTGATACACCCCAGGGATGAGCACTCACGATGGGTGGCTTAACTGCCACGGGGTTTTGACTCTGTGACCTGCACACAGGTTCGGGGATCCAGGGCTGAGTAACAGGGCAGAAGGGAAGCCAGCTCCCTGTGCCTCCTAACAAGATGCTGCTTCGTGGGAGGGCCACACAGCCGGAAAGATGGCCGGCTCTGTCCCCGGACTGCACATTGTCTTGCTACCTGAGGCTGCTGTGGAAAGAAGCACCGCGGAGTTCTTCCCTGGGGGACTGTCTTGCCTGCCTTCCTCCGACCTGGACCCACGGCGCTGGCCAGAGCCCACCTCTGCTCACCTGTTGTGTCTGGGGCGAAGGCAGGGGCATGTTACTAGCGCTCAGTCGCTGTATTCGTGGGGGAGTGACAGAGAATGACCTATTTTTGGACACCTTGGGGTAGTTTCTGAGCATTTTGTGAAGTAGTAACGCGGAGGCAGCTTTCTAATCTCTCATCCCTTCTGTGTTTAGTGCTTTAGGATTCTTAACATGTGTTCACATACATGGCCTCATCTTTGAGGGTTTCGCCTTGAAACAACCCAGGAGGCAGGTATGATCACCTTCATTTTACAAATGAGGAAACTGGGACTCTCGAGGTAGGATGGTGGGAGGGTGACCTGTGCAGCTGCGGGCGGGGCGGGCCCCCGACTGCCTTCCTCAGCTCTGCTGCAGAGCCAGGAGCCCCTGGCGTAGAGCGGCCCCACATCCAGGTGCAGATGGGCTCACAGGAATGTAAATTCAGATGCCTGAGCTGCACCCCTGGCCTGACCCAGAGGAGCAAATGCACGGCTCATCACCCTTGCTCACAGGGCTGCTTGCAAATGTCAGCTCAGGCTCCGGCCTCACCGAAACACCCTTCGGGAGAATCTCAGCCACAACCTGTTTCCCTCTTCACTTCTTCATCTGCAGTTCCTAACAAGGAGAGAGCTTTTCTAGGGCGTTCTCCTAACTCCTTGGCTTACCTAGCTCTGTTGTGCTTGGCAGACACTTGGTGAGTAAATGAGCAAACTTTGGAAAGCATGATTCTGAGTAGAATATGCCCGTCTTTTGGGTGGAATAGTTTCTCCCTTCTGTAAGTGCAGCAGCCAAGAGCTCTGTCCCAGCTGCATGGGGCTGTGCACAGGGAGAGAGGCTTCTGTACCTGCTGTGCTCCGAAACCCCCACCAGTGTGAGTGCCGTCAGCAGGGAGGACAGAGTGTCCCGGAGCTCAGTGTTCTCCGCCGGGGATGTTACTGCCCGGCTCTCATGTGCGTGTGGCTTCTGTGGCCTGGCAGCCGTGTGGAGGTCCTGCATGCGGCCGTGACTCCTAGGGATGTCTTGTGTGTCAAGGGGCAGCCCTGTCCGCTGGTGTGAGAGTCTGAACTTCTGGAAGGAAAGCGGGCATCCGGGGGATCCTGGTACCTTGGTGTTGGCCGCAGCCGACCCCGCTCAGAGGAGTCCCTGGCCCCTGCACGGTGCTTCTAGAAAGTGAACCTGTGTGGGTTTCGGGGGACCCAGGTCCTGCCTGCTGAGATGAGCAGTGCATGTGAAGTCAATTCTCAAACGGCTGCAGGAGGCCTGTGCTCTGTTTTTCCGTTCAACTTCTTCAGAATTGACCACCTCTTCAAGATGCGGGCCAGGGACGCTCCGTTGCAGGCAGATTGGGAAAACCAAGGCTGCCTTAGGGGGCCTCTCACTGTGCCCGACAGACATGCTCGGCTTGTCCCCCAGCACCTGCTGTGCCCCTTAACCACCCCCCTGCCCAGCTCCTGCACCTAGGTCTGTGGGCAGAAGGGCCCCATCCAGCTGCCCCCCGCGTGCTGCTGGGTCGCTGCCGTCCAGAACCCCAGAACAACGGCGGAGGGCAGAATGCGAGCACGGAGCAGTCTGCGGAAACACATAGCACAGGGAGCCAAACACTTTAATTGGGTTTTTTTGGAGGCATAATTTAGTCATCTTACCTAAAGCGCCTTTCACTCTTTCACAATCCGGTACAAAAAACTCAGCACCAAAGAATGAAGGGGAATCCTCCGTTTCCCATCCCTGCCCTCCCCCTGTGCCTCAGATCCCCTCTCAGTGATGACAGTCATTCAACCATGAACGCTCACACTCAGCCGCACATCATTCTCACTTGTATGTGTTCTTTCCCTTACACCCATTTGCTTGCGCGCGCGCGCTCTCTCTCTCTCTCTCTCTCTCTCTCACAGGAAAAGAAAACCAAAACCCACTAAAGCATTATGGGGGAAAAAGATTGAGGAACATCTTCCTCCCCATCTGGCATCAAGACCAAACTCCCTGCCTTCCCAGCAGGGGCTCACCCCACTTCGTCCCTGGGTCCCACTAAGGATGGCTGGCAGCATCCACCAGTCCCCAAGGGCCCCTCTGGGCGCTGATGTGTCTGGGGTCAGTCGCTCCGTTTCTGCTTGCTGTCGATGTTGCCGTAGGCAGAGCCTTTGTCGATTTCAGTCACACCAATCATCCATCGAACTCCCATAGAAGCTGCAGAAATGGGAAGCACAGGGAGTTAGGACGAGCCCACAGGGGACCCCAGAGTGATCTGCTGGGAGAGGCCAGCTGTCCATAGACCCCAAGAAGCAACTGAGATCTCAGCAGCCAACTTGGGGTCCATTGCGCCATCCCACTCTAGTTCTGGAGCATGGGCGTCGGACTAAGCGACAAACAGAGGGAGGCTGTCCTGCTGGTGGGTTTTAATTCCTCCACCCTCTGAGGTTGCTAAGCCACGCCCCACTGTACATGAGGCTTACCGAATTCCTCTGCTTGCCCCGCTGGCCCCCAAGGCAAAGAGGATTCTTTTGTGAATGCAGGGCAGAAACTCACAAAACACCCTCAGCGAAGCTCAGTAGCCTACCAGGAGCCTGGAGAGCACAGGAGCCCAAACGTCTCTTTAGGTTTATCCCAGCTCTGCTCTTGGGATAAGCATTAGAGCAGTGAATGGGGAAAAGCCCCTGTCTCCAGGCAGGATCGGCCCAAACAGACAACAGGAGGGACTCTCATGAGAGCCCAGCGGAGCCACCAGGACGCTGGACAACAGGGCTGAGGTCACATGCTGCAGTTGAAGCTGCGCTCTGGGAGACGGCAGACTCAGTGAGCTCCTTCAGGGCAGGGAACACGTCTGAGTCCCGAGGAGCCCAGCATCAGGCACAGAATACACATTTCAGAATGGATAAACGGCTGAGAACTGAAATCTCCAGGTCACGAATGCACGTGTTTAAAAGCCCCAGCATCATGGTCTGCGAGCCATCCCTTAGACATGCATGAGGCTGACAACGGGCGGCCCAGCCTGCCGACGCCCAGGTATCCCTGGGGCCAGTTCCAAACGGGCAGCTTGAGGAGGACGCGTCCCAGTATTAACAGCCACCTGCAGTAGCAGTGATGACACCGAAGACAGCAAAGGGGTGCATAAGACGCCCGTTGCTCAGAGGCCTTGGAAGGGGGATGAGACACTGAGAAATCCCGGGCAGAGTGTAGTGAGGTGCGGGGCTGGGGGGTGGGGGGCTCGGGGCCGTCAGCTCCTCCAGAGCTCTGAGACACCCCGTCTCCGAGGGACAGTGTTCAGCCCCCGTTTTGGTACACACTCCACACCTCTCCAAGGAGCCCCACAGAAGGCAGACAAGGCTGAGTCTGCTCCTTCCCTCTGGGGACCCCGATGACCACCACTCCTGGACGCCCGACCGGCACACAGCCTGCGGGGTCCTCCGGCCTGTGTTGGGGGCGTTAGATTGTTAGAGACAGGTTTTCTCCTACACTCTTTTTCTCTACTCTTACTTTAATTTTCAACATTAAAATACACTTTTCATTTTAAAAAAGATGACGATAGGGTCTGTTTTAGGACCAGCGGCCAGTTTGTCTATTGCAAACAGTCTAGAATCGCTGGCTTGATCCAAGAGAAGAAGTTTTGTGTGTTGTGGCCTGTGTGGGTGGCCACAGTTTATGAGGTGAAAACAGTGAGCTAGGGACAGTCCGTCTGTGTGAGTGTATATGTGTGTATGTGTGTGAGTCCAGAAGAATGTGCACCAAACTATTAATGATGATGATCTTTGATTAGCTCAAAGGGGAATTGTGTCCGGAGACACTTTGTATCTTATAGAGTGTCATGTGCTGGGAGGCTTGAGCACTCATTCAGCACCTGCGCCTTTTGCAGGAACAGCTGAGTGAGGTCCATCTGGAACAAGCACACGATCACTGCTGCTTTGACCCAGTGCCGTGTCCCGTTGGTCTCAGGAAGGCAGGGCACACTCTGCCCGTGCTTCCCAACGTCTCAAAGGGATGAAGGAAGCATCTCAAAAGGATGCTTCCTCCTCAGACTCCGGGAGATGGGGCCATTCCAGAGGGGTTGGCAGCGAAATGGGGCTGCCTCCCCCAGGGAATCCGGCCACGTTTCCCTCTGGCTGCCCCACTTCGAAGACCGGCGACGGTGTGCAGGGAACCTTGGGGCTGTGAAGAAATCAAAGTAGTTTGAAACTTGCTCGATGAAGCCTGTATGGATTAATGCAGAAGTGCTCCCAAGCCTCTCCGTCCGATGTTGGTGCATGTGGCAACCAACTTCTAGAGGCACACGCACTTCCCCAGAGGGGCCAGGACCTGCTTTGAATGGTCAGGAGCCTTTGCCCATTGCTGCTGGGCTCTGGGGAAAGGTTTTCCTGGGGAGGAGGAAGGAAGGATGACAGTGAGCAGGGCTGCTGGCAGAGCTCCTGTTCAGGGAGGGGTTCAGGTAGCCTCGCCAAGTCCCGGGGAAGGGAAGCACAGGTGAATTCCTCCAGGCCTGGGATTCTGCGTGGGCTTGAGTGTGAGGCCTGCACGCTAGTCCTCCCTGTCTGTGTGCAGGCTGTGCCTTCCGTTCTAGAGGCTGCGACAGCCCGGCTGAGCTTAGCCCCACTGCTGCCTCCACCTGCCCCCTGTCAGGTGCCCCCCTTAGTCATGGCTGAGGGAGTCTGTTGCTGTCTACTCACCCACAAAGAAGACGAGGACAAAGCTGGCCAGGGTTAGGGAAGACCCGCTGCTGACCATGTTGATGAGGAACCGGAAGAACGGGTAGAGCAGTAGGGAGGCCCAGAACAACCAGTTGACGAGCGTCCAGGGCCGCCGGGGGGGCACCATAGGGGTCTCTGGGAAGGTGCCCGTCCTGTAGTACTCCTCCTGGAAGGCATCCTGCGGACAGAGAGGCCACCCTGACGCGCTTTGCTTGTGCGTCACCCCACACTCCCGCAGGCCCTTCCCAAGGCACCGAGGGGCTGCCGTGAGCTCAGAAGCAGGCAGGAGCGGGCATCTTTCAAGCGCCTGATGTGTCTTCCCAACACCGAATGTGTCTGTCCCCTTCCCACAGTGACACGGCTCTGTCACTAGCCCAGGAGTGGGAGCTCTGCTGCCAGGCCAGCCGGGTTCCATCCTAGTGCGCTCCCCGTACTGACCTGCCTCCGGGGGGTGGCCGGCCCCCGAGGCCCAGAACAGGCCAGCGGAGAACGAACGAGACACCGAGCCTGCCCTTGGTGAACGCCCGCAGAACCCACTAGAACCCGGAGCCTTGGGCAGGGCCATGTGCTCGCCCCTGGCACCGAACCCATGACAGCATGGCACTGCCCAGCAGCTCCGTGAAGTGACTGTCGAGGCCCCTGTCCCAACAAGCCGGAGCAGATCCTCTCCTCTGCTGCCCGACCCAAGGCTGAACACAGGACCCCCTCCTGGGCGGGCTCCGCAGCCCCCGGGGGCCTCCTGGTTTTACCTCCCTGCCATGAACCTCATCCCTGGTTGGGGCCACGGGAGCCCAGTAACTCGGTGCTCCAGACTCCCAGGATCTCCATGTGGAAGCCTAATCCCAGGTGTGCTGGGCCCGGAGGCAGGGCCTCTGGCGAGGACAGAGTCGCCCCGCTCTCAGGCCCCTGATCGCCAGGGCTCCGGAGCCGTGAGTAGGAAATGCCTACTGTATGCAGCCCACCTGGGCTCCGGCCTGGACGGACACGGGAGGGGATACTTCCGTGCCTTTAAAAAAATAGCTTTATTGAGGTGTCATTTACATATCATCCAACTCTCCCATTTTAAAAATGAACAAGTGGTTTTTTTTTTTTTAATTCTTAGTCTTGATAATACTCGTCTATCATAATGTTTCTGCGGGAACTGGTGCTGCTTTTTCCGTCTCGCGCCACTCGCTAGAGCCAGAGGTTATTTGTGCCTCCAGCAAGAGAAAAAATATCATCCCCTTTCCTAGAGCTCCAAACTCATTCATTCCAGAGTTTTCTTTTTCTCTGTTTTGTTTACAAAACTGAATCTCTCCCCAAGACCCCTCACTGCCCCTCAGGGACACGCTGCTGCCGTAGCCCTTGCTGGCCTCCCAGGGGCGTCACTGGCTTTGGGACCCTGCAGGCGGGGCAGGGAGCACCTGGCCAGGGCCCCATGTCCCGCTCCCACTAACGTTCCTGGCTTCTCCTGGCCGTCTCACTTCCTTTGCACCTAAGTCTGCCTTAACGGGAGGTGGCCTTGGAACATGATGCTTCCATTTCTTTTGGTTCCGTGTTAGCATCGCGTGGCATAGGATACGTTGGAATCAGGAAACAGATTTAGTGAAAGGGGAGTCTGTTTTCAGAAAGAAATCTCAACCCAAAGTGTAAGGGGGAGGAGATGCTGCCGGCAAAGGGCCAGCGCCCGGGTGCCGTCTGCAGTGCCCAAGCCAAGCCCCGAGAGGCGACACCAGGACCAGGCCGCCCGCAAGGAGCTGCACGGGCTGGGGGCGCAGGAGGAAATGCCTTTGCCAAGTCCCCAGGGGAGAAAGGAGGTTGGGAGGAGAAGAGGGAAGAGAAAAGAAGGAAAGAGAGGTACAGGCAGGAGGGACCCTTCAGAGGCGGGCACTCCCGACATCAGCCGGACGTGCAGGCAGAACTCAGGCTGGACTGTTATTTGCCAAGGACGGTGCCATGGGGCCACGCCGGAGATCCTGCCGCCCCTCCAAGGAGCAGTGCCCTCGGTATTTGGCAAAAGCCATCGCCAGCTTGGAAAGCCCTTTGTTCTTGTGCTTGAAGAATCTCCCGCTGGCTTTGGCCCCCCACACACTGCAGCGCCCAGCCGTGGCCCCCGTGGGCCCCACACACCCAGAGAGCTCGGCCACCGCTTCCTCCACCCGCTTGTCAGTGTGTACCATTAATGGCTAATTCTTCATCCCTTAGGCAGACTTCAGACTGCCAGTCAGGGGCGCACGTAAGTAACTTAAGTCAGAAATGAAAAGTCAGCATTGGTTCAAACCATGTGATGGGATAACCATGATGGCTCCAGGGGAAAGTGACCTGGGTGCTGCCGCTGTCCCCAGAGGGATCACGCGAGGGCATGGACAGTTGCCCACACCCTGCAGCCAGCAGCGGTCCCCCGTGCTGACAAGTCATCAGGGCTGTACATTTTCTGACCCCGTTTTCAGAGCTCATGACCTTCCCGTCTGAGTGTCAAAACGGCAGTGGTCGACAGTGGATCTCTTTGTATGTCCCTGCCTGAACAGAATGAAACGTTGCCACGTCCCTGCTGGGCCACCCAGCACCCCCTCCCACATCTTGCAGGCTCTTCACTCATCCGTGAAAGCAACACCAGAGAACTGATGCCTTGAAGCCCCAGGCTCGATGTCAGCAGAACTGTCTTCCAACACCATACGTCTGAGAGGTGACACTTAACACAAAACCCCACCCTGGCACACGCGGTGGGGCACCGGGATATACGGTACGGAAGCCCCAGGCCCATCGAGGCTCCGGAGGGGACCGGGCTGCCACGGGGACGACGGGTTCCTTCCTGCGTGTCCACAGTTCCTCCTGCAGGCACCGCTGCCCCTTCCACTCATTGCTCTGTGGTGGTCCCTCTGGGGAAAAGGCCAGCCTCCCCTCTCTGCTCGGAGACACAGCCCATGGGAGTGAGAAAGGGCCGGGCCTCTGGCACCTGGCTTCAGCTGGAAGCTGGGCAAACCATGTCATTCTCTGGGCCTCAGTTTCCCCTCGCTAGCATGAGGGCTTTGCCCCACACGGTCGTTTCAAGAACTCCTTCCAAGCTGAGCCCTATCATTTTAGTGGATACATAGTTCAGAGGAAAACCTCTGGAGAGACTTCATCAGGAAGGAGAGGTACCATTCGGCTGAACGCCCACGTGGCTCGGGTCACACGATGGCCACCACTCTCCTACCTGAGCCCAGCCGAGAACAAGCCCACGGAGAAAAACCTCTTTTGCTTTGGTGGGTTTGAGGCCTGCATTTGTTAGATTTTTTTGTGTGGTTCTTTGCAAAAGCATCCTTTCTGAGGCCTTAGCACATTTTTCTTCTTGCTGATAGTGTGATGTGCTGTATGCCGCCCAGATGATTCAACCAGAGAAAAAGAATACGTATTGTTGGCGGGTTTCCGTCAGGCCCAGGCCCGTGGCGGCATGGAACCTTCCAAACTGGGACCTGGTTCAAAAGCAGCTGCCGTGTGTTTCCAAGCCTGCAGGCCACGGGTCAGAGGTGGCCCCCTCAGACCTACGGGGTGGGTCTGTGAGGCTGAGGGGTGCACGGTCCCCGCTCTGTGACGGGGGGCCGGTCCCTCTCAACTGTCTGGAAGAGGAAACTGGATGCCCACCTCTAGAACCCGCCCAGAAAAGGCCCCAAAATGGCAAGTTCTGCGAAGGGGCTTTTACAGGGACCATTGGAAAATCCCCTCCTTGGGAACACAGGCGCGACCTCCAAGTGTCAGGATCCTGATCCCCAAACAGCAGATTTATAAGAAGTCTCTACCTGAGGATGGTAACCTGGAAGTCTCTGGGGCCAAAAGACGTTCTCAAAGGAAGGATTAAAATGCTCTTCCAACTGCAGTGGACAGCCCATAAAGTTCTGAGTGATCATCTTCTCTGGAGGAGTGGGGAGCAAGAGACCCACCGGTCTCTATTTACGGAATTCGACAACAGGAAATCAGTATCGTACTCGATGTACTCGATTCTAGGCTGGCTTGGCCTCAACATGTATGAGGAAGTCAGAAATAAGTCTCCGTGGTCATTGTAACGCCTTCCTCGCTAGGCAGGCACTAACCTTTTCTCCTTCCTAAAATGAGCATGAGACCCCCTCGGCCGCCTTCTCTTCCCTCCGAGGAGAGAACCCAGTGAAAGGTAAGGCCCTGCTCAGAGAAGGAAAGAAAGTGGGGGCGCTGGAGAGCTGGAGCACACGGGGCGCCAGACTGAGCCAAGGCGGGGTCCTGCAGGCCTCCACGTGGCCGGTGCCAGGGGTCTGGAGACCCTGCGGGCAGCCACAGCGCCCGGAGCCGTCGGGGTCCCACGCATTTGCTGAAAGAACCAGAGGCTACTTTCCCTAAGTTGACATGGGCTGTTGGGGGGCCTCACGTCCTTCTCTGCCCACTATACCTTAAACCCAGTTTGCTCTACGCCTCCCCCCCCCCCCTTGCCAAGCAGAGCGTCAGCCCCTGGCTGGTTACTAACTGGAGTGCGAGTCTCACACTGAGGGGGTGCGTCGCCGTTATCAGCTCCCAGAGGCCCCACGGAGCCCCCACCTCGATCCCAAGGCCCCCGCGGCCCCGCACTGACCTTCTCCTGATAGAGCTTGTGCAGCCAGGCTGAACACTCGTCCTCATCTTCGGGGACCTCCTCTAGAGGAATCCGCCTGCAAAGTACAGAGCACCTAGCAGGGAGCCGGCTAGCACCCGGCACCCCAACCTCCAGGCTTTCTTTAGGGAGCCTAGGTCCTGCGGGTGTGTGGGGGGCAGTTCAAGTGAGAGGCAAGGCAGGAACTCATCCCGTGGTGGGGAGATCCAGGCCCAGACTCAGCGCTGGTCCCCGAAGGGGTGGCCTGCTCCTTTGGCCACCTTTGCTGTTTGCTCACCAGAGGTGGAGGAGCTCGAGGGGGGCTCGCGGGCTGGGGGCGCAGCCACTTGTCAACAGCCCCCTGAGCAAGGGGGGGTCACCGGGCCACATTTCCTGTCACCCTGGTGCATATCTTGTTCTGCTTGTGTGGGAAATCCTGCATCGCCCTGACTGCCGGCAGGGGGCGCTTCACGCCAGTCTCTGACTCAGGACAACCTGAGTAATAAGGTCCATTTTTAGAACCTATCCATCACACTAGAGCCTGTTAAGAGAATGTGGGGTTCCATCTTATAAAAGAGCCGGTGTTTTACCGGGCTAAGTTTTCACACGATGAAAAATAACCCCGTAAACTCCTACAGGTCCTCCCACGAATGCCCAACTCCTTCACTCTCTCTGGCTCACTCTGGCCAGGAAACCAGATCTCTGTGTTTCTTGAAAAAGGATATGGAGCCTGCCTTCTATTTATTTGGCTAGTGGGCGTTTAAGGCACTTTCACTCTTTTCAAGAACTCCTTGAAATTCCTGCCCTTCCTGTTTTAATGCTTTGCATTGAGGGAAAGCTCGAGAAAGCCTGTGCTGCTTTGCAGGGGGGCGTGCACCATGAGGGGAAGCATGTGGAGGGGCAGAGTCTTCCCCTCAGGCCGTGAGGGCACCGGCTTCCGTGGGCCCACGTGGTGTGGTTTTGGCTCTTTATGCCCCATTCCTGCGTGTGCTTTGGAGAAGCAGTTACCTGAGAGGCGGCCCCGTGGGTACGATAATCCCACATAGTGTTCCAAGTTTCCTCCAAATACCTGGGGCCCTGCTGGCCACTGGGTAGAGCTCCTGCAGGTGTCTAAGGCCTCAGGGGGCAAAGCCTCCTTTACTTCTGGGAGAAGGCCTCCCTCGGGAAGGTTGCTTTTCCTCCCTTCATATAAGGGAGACTGCAGAATAAGGTAGACTGTCGACTATAGCATTAAGAAACAGGAATAATTAGGGTGCTTCTTTCCTATTTGTAAGGGGGAGCCAGAGTCCTCTCCGGCCAGAAAGCTATTTAATTCAGGCTGTCAGGCCACCCAAACATCTCTCCTGGAAGGGCTGAGCCTTTCTTGCAGCGCGGTGGTGACGACTAGCCCCTGAATTTCCATCGTCCTGTGTTGTACTTCAGCATCCGTAAGGTCTTTAAAAAGTAATCAGAAATGTTCCAGAACGCATGGAAACCAGCGCCATCCCTCAGCCCCGTCGCGCTGGGTTTTATGTGAGTCCCCGCTGCGTTGGGCTGGAGGCAGCATCTTTCTGTTGTTTCCCACTCATCGGGACGGCATTGCAGAACACCAGGGTGAGGCCCATTCTGCAAGGTGCGAAGGGCTACAAGGGCCCAAGGGAGCGGGCGTGTCTACTATCGTGGGACGCCTTTTCAATACAATCGTAATAGCTGGGGATGTGACCCCTGAGTCAGACACTGCTAAAATGTTCTCCGTTTGTTTCTAGACCTCCCTATAAATTATCCCTGTTCTTGTCTGTGCATATCTTTACATAGCCGACACATCCTCCAAGAAGAGGGGTCAGTTTAATCATCTCTTCATACTTGGTCTCAAAATAACTATAAAATACTACCTTCCATCTGTCCAACCTGAACCCCGCGAAGAGTATGAATGGGTCAGAGAATCAGAAAGTAGACGCTTCCCCTGCTTATTGACATGAGCTCTGTTATTGAGTTCCTGGTATAAATACAGACTGTGAAATTCATTTTACTACAGGTCACGGACAAGAAAATACTAAACAGACTTCCCTGGAAAGAGGTCTGTAGGCCATTTGTGATTTAATTACTTTGATGGGCTTTCTCTGTTTTGGAAAGGAAATGGAACCAACTTACCTGACATATAAGTCGGCGTGATATTTCTTCCCATTTAGGACCCCCAACAATGTTGGATTTTCATTATTTCTGAAATTGAGTGTACAGTCATATACAGCTGAAACTATAAAAAAATAAAACAAATACAAAGCAGTATATAGTGTGTGAACCCAAGTTTGTTTTGCAGATACACACATTGGAGATTTGCTAGCTGCTTATCTCAGGACGGCGGGATGACTGGGTTCTTTATGCTTTTCTATATTGTCCAAATGCCCTACATTGAACACACCTCACTTCTTGTAACCAGAAAACCGCCCTATAACTCAGTAACCGAGAACAGAATTATTACTGAGCTCAGAACAGCTGCAGCGTTCCATCTAGAAGTTCTACAACTACCAATAGGTAGACGGCTATCCGACATAAGATCAGTCGGGAGCATACCAAGGCTGTGTCTGAGTTTATGGCGGTATAACTATTTTAGGAGAGTCTCTCCTCCCAGAGAAGTAAGAGAGCGACAGAACTAGAATAAGACTCGGGAACATCTTAAGGACTTGGACTGAAGTCCGCTGAAGTGGAGCTGAGAAGCAGAGAAGAAGGTATGAGGTCAATGCGTCTGCCCGACGGCGAGGTGACTGCTGGCCAGTGACGTCGGCTCGCAGCGCTGGGGCCACGGGGCCTGGCCTGGGCTCCAGAAACACTGGGTGGGTGCAGGGTGGGAGTGTGCGGATGAGCATGAGAGGACAGAAATACAGCGTGAAGACAGGGTGACAGGACGGGACAGTAGAAAGAATGCGAGGGCTGAAGTCAGCCTGGGCCTGTGGGATCCTCCCTCGGACGCGCCACCCAGCCGCCCTGAGCCAGGGACCACGGTGCCGTCCTCGCACGTGCGCTGAGCTCGCCAGCGTCTACGTGTCCCACAGGGCCTGGCACGCCCGACAACAGATTGCGAGCCCGGTACCGAAAGCTCTGCGGGTGAGCTGGGACTATTCCTAACGCGGGTGGGAGGGTGGCAGCAGGGTCCTCTTGGTCTAGTTGGGGTACGAAGGACCGAGAGTTAAAAATCAGTCAGAAGGCCACCGTCCATGTTCTCCGACCTGCTGCGCGGCCGCCAGTGGGGTCTGCAGGAGGCCTGCTGCCGGCCTGATCGTCTTAGCTGGGGATAAGGGGTCTCTCCTGCTAGCTCGCAGGAGTGCCGGAGGGGACCCCCAGCAAGCCAGACCACGGCCCCTTCCTGTCCTGGGACTGGAGGCTGGCTGTCTCCCCGGGGGGAGGTGTTGCTCTCCGTGGACAGAGCGAAGCTGCTGGAGAACAACGCCGGTGCTTACCACGTTTTGTAGGCATTACAGTAAACGGCTGAATGCGGAGCGGCGGCGCCATAGGGTCTGAGGGCAAGAAAGGCTCACGGAGCTCATGCAGCTCAGGGGGCCTCCACCTCCTTCCTGCAGACTAGCTCTTACACAAGAGCCGGGTGTATACCACAGAAGTGGGGTTCCTTTGGTCAACCAAGGACGGGTGGCTGGGGGGCCGCCACAGGGTCTCAGATGGCAGCCTAGAAACTAATGATTTACACAGTTTCCTCCTTTTCCAGAGGGGCAACCCCAAGAGACGTGCTCAAATGGCTAAAATCCCCTCCTGCCCTGGGAACAAGTAACTTAAAAGCTCTTCGAGCACCCAACTTCCTCATCTGTATACTGGAAGTAAAACCAAGTTTCCTTCATTGGATCTGGCCATGCTGTGTGGGACGAGCTTGCGTTGGGGGTGAATCCGAAGGGCCCTGGGAGGGCTGGTCCTTATGTCCGGGGCAGGGGGCATTGCCTTGCCCGGCGGGGAGGCCTGGACTGCTGCCCCCACAGGCCAAGCTCAGCAAGGGAGTCTGTCTAGGGCGTGAAGCCCACAGGGAAAACCAGATCCAGAAACGGGGCACCCCCACCAGGGTGCGAAGGGGAGGCGAGCAGGCTGAGCGGGTGGCCCCTAATCACAGCCAGTTTGACTGTTCCACGCCAGGCTCCCTGAGCCCTCTACCTGTTTTCTCATTTAACCCTCCTTGCGGCTCTTAGAAGGGTTGGGAGGTGATGCACCCAGGGTCCACAGCCCGTGAATTGGGGAGCCCACACTCAGGTCGGGTCTCCCAGCTGGCTCTGACCCTGCTGGGCGGTACAGGATGCATGCGGCTGGAGGAGGGACAGGTGACAGGCAGGGGACCTCCGCCTGGGATGCTGGGGCGACAGGGAGCTCAGTGACAGGCAGGTTCTGTCTTTGGGGTGAATCCAGAGCATGAATCTGGCGCTCTGAAGACAGACACAGCTGGGAGGCTGAGCAGAAGGAGCGTGAGACCTCAGAGCTGCAAGGGGCGTGTGGAGGACAAGCGAGGTGATGTCTGGGCAGTAGGAAACCCGGGTCAGCTCAGCGATGGTGGGGCGGGGGGTGTGGATGGTGGGCGGGGCCGGAGGGCGTGGTGGTGGGGTGTCTCCGCGCACCTGCGGGGTGGGGCCCCACCTGCCACTAGGCTACCCAGTGGATTCCCCGCCACCGGCTCAGGCAGGCCCAAAGGAGACGGATTTACTCGGCGCCCCGGGTGTGGGCAGCGCCGCGGGATACCCCTCGCCCACCACTCAGACCCCTTGGCTCACAAGAGGGAGAGACCGGGGGCCCGGAAAAGAGACGACCGTGTGCAGGTGTGCGGACAGAAACTGCTGGGCCCGCCGCCGGACCCCCGCCAGGGTGGCTCCTCACCCCGGGGCAGGGGGGCGCGGGTGGAATGGGACGGGGGACACCAGTGGCGACCTCGGAGCTGCCTGGAACCAAGGCCGGCCGCCCTCTCGACCTCCTCCCGGCCTCGCGGGGCCAGAGAAGGAGGCTGGGTCTTTGGGAGGAGGGCGGGCGGCCTTGGAGAAAGAGGAGCAGAGCTCGAGCTGCTGGATGCTAGGGCTGAGGATTTAAGATGAGACAGCCTGCTTTCTGATTCTCACCCGCGGCGACTCAGGAGGTCACCCACGGCAGGTGGTGAGGTCACGGAGTTCATCAGCTGGGGGCAGCTGATGCCAACAGATGGGCAGGAAGTGCCAAACAAAGCAAAAGGACGCCAAAACCCTGGGTTAGCGAGGTGTGGGCTCAGGCTGCACCCAGGTGAGGACCCAGGTGAGGGCGGGCCCAGGGATTCCACAAGGTCACCACAGCCTTGCAGTTCCAGTGCTGGGCAGTAGAGGGCAGTGCTCGCTCAGCGTGCATGTTTGGGGGGGTC
>PITA01013801.1:30200-56128 GCA_004023965.1 Spilogale gracilis | reverse complement strand
TCATTCCCCATTCCCCACACCCAGTGCTCCACGCTTTAGGTGTCCCCAGTACCCACCACCAGGCTCTCCCATCCCTCCACCCCCCTCCCTCCAAGTCCCTCAGTTTGTTTCTGTGTTCAAAGTCTCTGTTGTTTCGTTTCCCTCCCTAGATTACCCTAGTTCCCATTTGCTTTCCTTCTGCCACTGTCCTCCAGTTTGCTTTCTTGGCAGCTGTGGCGGCTCAGACGGAGGCAGGCCTGGGCAACTGCGCACGCACTGGGGCCGGGGCCGGGGGCCGGGGCCCGCCGGGGCGGAGGCCCAGGCGGCACCGGCGGGGGGGAGGGAGTCCAGGCAGTGGGAAAAGAAAGAAAATAAAAGATTTTAAAAAGTCTCCTTGCCTTGCCCCGGGCTTAGCTTTGTTTAGCTTCTTTCTAGCCCTGATTCAGGCCGTAATCTGCTGTTATTCCTCACTCACAGAGCACTTTCGTTTTGGGGTATTTGTTTTCAATGGTTCAGCTCTGCGGGCTTCCTCCCCCACTCCCCTGTCTCTGGGGGCAAGACTCCAGACCCTCCAATTTGTTTCTACCTTTTTGCCGATGTTCTTTGTCTCTTGTGGCGGTCCAGAAGTGGGAAATATCACATTTCAGGCTGGTTTCATGGGTGTTCACGGTGGTCTGGTAGTGGCTTTTTTGCTGGAATTCAGCTCTCTTCAGGGAACTCCCCGAAATGTGGTCACCTGGCCTTCCGCCATCTTGACCCCCCGAACGTCAAGATATATAACTTTTATATATAAATAAAATAAATGTAAAATAAAATAAATAAATGAAAAGATATCCTGTGTTGATGGGTTAGAAGACTTAAAATTGTTATGATAAGAGTAGTATCCAAAGTGATCTACACATTCAATACAATCCCTGTAAAAATATCAACAGGGATTTTTGCAAAAATATAATTCATCATTGAACTTATATGGGCTCTCAAGGAACCCTGAATAGCCAAAACAGTCTTGAAAAAGAAGAAAAACTTACCAGAAAACTACAGTAATCAAAACAGTGTGGTGCTGGCAGGAGAGTGAAAAGACAACCCACAGAAAGAGAGAAAATATTTACAAATCATATATCTGATAAGGGATTAATATGCATAATACATAAAGAACTTCAACTCAACAACAAAAGAAACTAACGGCACAGTTTGAAAATGGGCAAAAGACTTGAGTAGACATTTCTCAGAGAATATATACAAATCTCTAATAAGCACATGAAAAGATGCTCCACTCCATTAACCATGAGAAAAATACAAATCAAAACCACAATGAAATAACACTTCACACCCATTAGGATGACTATTATAAAAAATATGATATAACAAGTGTTGGCAAGGACATGGAGAAATTGTTAGCCTTGTGCATTACTAATGGAAAAGTAAAATGGTGAGGTAGCTGTAGAATAGGCTCTTAAACATAGAATTGCCATATATGTTATATGAATATAACAGCATCATTTACAATAGTCAACATGTGCAAATAATCCAAATGTCCAATAAAAGATGAATGGATAAACAAAGTGTGATAAATACATACAATGGAATATTATTCAGCCTTAAAAACCAACAAAGTTCTGATATATGTTATAACATTAATGAACCTTGAAAACATACTATATGAAGTAAATTGGGCACATAAGGATAAATATTGTATGATTCCATTGGGTATTTGGAATAAATAAATTCATAGAGACATAAAGTAGAATAGAGGTTACCAGTGGCAAAGAGGAGGGAGGAATAAGGAATTATTGTTTAATGTGTATGATGTTTCCATTTGGGAGGACAAAAATGTTCTGGAAATAGATAATGGTGGTGATTGCACAACATTGCAAATGTACTTAATGCCACATTGTACACTTACAGTGGTTAAAATCATGAATTTTATATTATGTATACTACCACAATGAGAACATGCAAAAGAATAAAGCCAAGATTGCTAACTTGAAAAAAAATTAAACAAATAAAGATATACCATGCTAATGCTAATCAAAGGAAGCTGGAATAACTATATCAAGTTTCAGCAAATAGAACTTCAAAACAAGGAAAATTATCAGGGATAAAGAAGGGCATTACATAATGATAAAGGAGCCAATTCTCCAAGAAGACATAATAACCCTTAATGTGTATGTGTCTAACAGCAGTTTTAAATGTCCTAGGCAAAAAACAGATCAAACTAAATGGAGAAATAGACAAACACACTATTATAGTTGCAGACTTCAACAAAATTCTTTCAGTAATTGATAGATCAAACAGTCAGAAAATCAGTGAGGGTATAGCTGAACTGAATAGTACCCTCAGTCAACCTAATATAATTGACATTTATAGAATACTTCATTCAAAAACAGCAGAACACACATTCTTATCAAGTTGACATAGAACATTCACCAATTCAGACTAGATCATGGACCATAAAACACACTTGATCAAATTTCTAAAATAGAGCTCATACTAAATATATTCTGAGTCCCTAAGGGAATTTTTTTTTTTTTTAAAGATTTTATTTATTTGACAGAGAGAAACACAGCCAGAGGGGGAACACAAGCAGGGGGAGTGAGAGAGGGAGAAGCAGGCTTCCTGCCGAGCAGAGAGCCTGATGTGGGACTCGATCCCGGGTCTCCGAGATCATGACCTGAGCCGAAGGCAGTCGTCCAACCAACTGAGCCACCCAGGCGTCCCTCCCTAAGGGAATTAAATTAGAAATCTGTAACAGGTAGCTGGAAAATCCCAACGTATTTGGAGATTAAACAACATATTTCTAAATAACACATGGATCAAGGGTGCTTGGGTGGCTCAGTCGTTAAGGGTCTGCTTTCGGTTCAGGTCATGATCCCAGAGTCTTGGGATCAAGTCCCATGCCAGGCTCCCTGCTCTGCAGGAAGCCTGCTTCTCCCTCTCCCACTTCCCCTACTTGTGTTTCCTCTCTAGCTATCTCTCTCTCTGTCAAACAAACAAATAAAAATTCTTTAATAAAAAAAGTGGATCGGGGGCACCTGGGTGGCTCAGTTGGTTAAGCAACTGCCTTTGGCTCAGGTTATGATCCTGGAGACCCGGGATCGAGTCCCACATCGGGCTCCCTGCTCGGTGGGAAGCCTGCTTCTCCCTCTCTCACTCCCCCTGCTTGTGTTCCCTCTCTGGCTGTGTTTTTCTCTGTTAAATAAATAAAATCTTTAAAAAAAAGAAAGAAAGAAAAAGTGGATCAAAGAAATCACAAGAGAAAATTTAAAATACTTTGAAATAAATGAACATAAACTACATCTCATCAGAATATGTTGGATGCAGGAAAATTTTGAGGGAAACTTGTAACATTAAATGCATATATTAGAAAAAATCCAAAACCAGCAATCTAAGCTTCTACCTACAAAACTAAAAGAAGCATAGCAATTTAAGTCTAAAACAAGTAGACAAAAGAAATAATAGAATTAAAGTATAAATAAAAGTGAAAACAGGAAAATAATAAAGTCAACAAAACCAAAGCATTTTTTGAGAAGATAAATAAGATCAATAAAGCTTTTGTCAGAATGACCAAGATAAAAAGAGAAGATACAAATTTTCAATATGAGACACAAGAGACGGGTCATCACTACTGATCCCTTGGATGTTAAAAGAATAAGAGAAGAATAGTATAAACATTTCTATGCCACAACTTGATAACTTAGATGAAATGAACCAATTCCTTGAAAGACACAGACTACAAAAATCACACAAGAGTTAAATAACCTGAATAGGCCAGTATCTATTAGAGAAATTGAATCAGTAGTTACTAAATAACATTACAATAAAGGAATTACCAGGCACAGACTGTTTCACTGGTAAATTCTATCAAATATTTAAGGAATAAATTATACCAATTCTCTGAAATCTCTTTCAGAAAATAAAATAAAGGTAGCACTTCCTAACTCATACCATGAGGCCAGTATTACACTAATATCAAAACCAGATAAAGACATTACAAGAAAAGAAAACAGACCAATATCTTTCATGAATACAGATGCAAAAATCATCTATAAAATGTTGGTAAATCGAATCCAAAAATGTATAAATTGAAATATACACCACAACCAAGTAATATTTATTCCAAGTATGCAAGGCTAATTCAACATTTGAAAATCAACTAATGTAATCAGTCACATCAACAAGCTAAAGAAGAAACATCATATAATCATAAAAATCAATGCAGAAAAAATATTTCACAAAATTCAAAATCTCTTCATGTTAAAAACTCTCAGCAGGGCGCCTGGGTGGCTCAGTTGGTTGGGCAACTGCCTTCGGCTCAGGTCATGATCCCGCAGACCCGGGTTCAAGACCCATATCGGGTTCCCTGCTCGGCGGGGAGCCTGCTTCTCCCTCTCTCACTCCCCCTGCTTGTGTTCCCTCTCTCCCTGTGTTTCTTGCTGTCAAATAAATAAAATATTAAAAAAAAAAAACTCTCAGCAAACTAGGATTAGAGAACGTCTCCAACTTGATTATAAAAATCTACAAAAATTCTACAGCTAATATCATACTTAATGATGAGAAACTGAATGCTTTCTCCTTAAGATCAGAAACAAGGCAAGGAAGTACCCTCTCATCATTCACCTTCAACATTGTATTGGGAGTCCTCCTCAGTGCAATAAGAGAAGAAAAGGAACTAAAAGTATACAAATTGTGAAGGAAAAAAGAAAACCTTCTTTGTTCAACAGATGACATTATTGTCCATATAAAGTCTTAAAGAACTGGAAAAAAAGGCCCTCTTGGAACTGACATATACAAAGTTTGATTGCTTTCATATGCTAGAAATGGACAATTAGAATTTGAATTTAAAAACAAAATATTAGGCACGCCTGGGTGGCTCAGTCAGTTATGTGTCTGCCTTCAGCTGAGATCATGATCCCAGGTTCCTGGGATCCTAAGCAGGGAGGCTGGTTCTTCCTTTCCTCCTCCCCCAATTCATGCACTCCCTCTCAAATAAATAAATAAAATATTTTAAAAATTAGAAAAACAAAATAACATTAAAAAAACACAATATTATCTGCAAAGACATAAAAAAAGAGAAATACTTGGGTATAAACCTAACAAAATATGGATAAGATCTACATGCAGAAAACTATAAAATTTGGATGAAAGAAATGAAAGAAGATCTAAATAAAATTGAGAAATCATCTATATTCACAGATTGGAAGATAGGATATTATTGAGGTATCATTCTTTCCAACTTGGTCTATAGATTCAGTGTAATCTCAATTAAAATCTCAGCTAAGTACTTCATGAATACCAACAAACTGCTTGTGAAGGTTATATAGATAAGCAAAAACAAACAAAAAACAGAATAGCGGCACAATATCAGAGAAGAACAAAGTTGGAAGACTGACACTACTCAAGACTGACTATAAAGCTGCAGTAACCAGGACAGTGTGGTCCTAATGAAAGAGTAGGCAAATAGATACATGGAATGGAATAGAAGGCCCAGAAAATAGATTCACACAAATATAGGTAACTGATCTTTGACAAAGGAGAATGGAGAAAGTAGTGTTTGTGTGTACGTATGTGTTTTGTTTTGCTTTTAGAATTGTGCTAGAATAATTGCACATCCAATGCAAAAAAAAAAAAAAGAATCTAGACACAATCCTTAATTCTTTTACAAAAATTAACTCAAGTGGATCATAGACCTAACTATAAAGTGCAGAACATATGTTAGTTAACTGAATTTAAATTCAAAAAATGAAATGCAATACTGTATGACCTCTAGAAGGAAACATAGAAAAAATCTGTGACATCCAATGTGTGACCCATGAAAGAAAAACACAAATGTATTAAAATTCAAAACTTTTTCCCAAAAGACAGACTCAAAAGATAATCCACATGCTATGAGAAAATATTTTTAAACCATATATGAGATAAAGAATTCATATCCAAAATATAAACAGAATTCTTAAAATTCGATAATAAAAAGAGAAATAATCCAATTAAGAAATGGGCAAAAGGTCTGAATGGACACCACAGCAAATAAGATATAAAGATGGAAACTAAGCATATGAAAAGATGTTCTACAACATCATTAGGTAATTGCAGATTAAAACAGCAATTAAAAAGAGAGCAATGAAATATCACTACACACTGATGAGAATGGTTACAATTTTATTTTTTTATTTAAGTTTTTATTTAAATACCAGTTAGTTAACATAAAGTGTAGTATTAGTTTCAGGTGTACAATATGGTGATTCAACAATTCCATGCAACACCTGGTGCTCATCACTACAAATGCACTCTTTAATCCCCATCACCTATTTCACACAACCCCTCACCCACCTCTCATCTGGTAACCATCAGTTTGTTCTCTATAGTTAAAAGTGTATTTCTTGGTTTGCATCTCTCTCTCTCATTTTCTTTTTTCTTCTTTGCTCATTTGTTTTGTTTCTCTAAATACCACATAGGAATGGAATCATATGATATTTGTCTTTTTCTGACTTATTTTGTTTAGCATAATACTCTCTAGCTCCATCCACATCATTGCAAATGGCAAGATTTCATTCTTTCTATGGCTAAGTAATATTCCATTGTGTGTGTGTGTGTGTGTGTGCGCGCGCACGCGCTTTTATTGATTTTGATGAGACTTCTCGGTTCCTCTTCAATCTGGATATTTGTTTCCTTCTCCAGATTAGGGAAATTTTCTGCTATTATTTCTTGAAATAAATGTTGTGTCCCATTTTCTCTTTCTTCTTCCTCTGGGATTCCTAAATATGAATGTTATTATATTTAATGGGGTCACTGAGTTCCCTAAGTCTATTTTCATTTTGCATAATTTTTCTTTCTTTCTTTGTTCAGTTTGAGTGCTTTCCATTATTTTGTCTTCTAGGTCATTAATTCATTCTTCTGTTTCTTCCATCCTACTGTTCATTGCATCAAGCCTGTTTCCAATCTCATTTATTGCGCTTTTCATCTCTGATTGATTCTTGTTTAACTCTTTCATCTCTGTGGTAAGGGTCTTACTGATGTCTTCTATTCTTTTAAGTCCAGTGAGTATCCTTATAATTGTTGCTTTAAGTTCTCCATCAGGTATGTTACTTATATCTGTTCCACTTAGATATCTGGCCATGGCCAAATCTTGTTCTTTCATTTGAGATAAATTCCTCTGTATTGGCATTTTGTCTATTTTTCTGCTTTCTTCTGTGTTTTAGGAAAGTCAGTTATGTCTCCTACTCTTGAAAGTAATAGCCTTGAAGAAGAGGTCATGTCATGCCCAGGGCCTGGTGCTTCAGGGAATGTCTCCAGTGTGGGATGCAAGTGCTCTGCTGTTGTGTTTTGGCTGCTATATCCTTAAATTCAGTTGTCTGCAGAGGCTCTCCTTGCTTCCTATGGGCATTGTTTGGTCCTTGGCCTGGATATGCCAAGTTTTAACTAAGTGTGCTCTGGTCTGCTTGGGAAATGAGACCCAATGCTGTCACTACACCAAAAATGAGTCCCTGTTAACTCTGGTCTGGAAATATGGCGTGGACAGGGCTTTGTGCTGGTGTTCTGAGGGAAGGTCCCATCATGCTAGGACTGAGGAAACCTTGACTAAGAAGGGCAATCTCGCCAGAGCCAGGAGGTGGGGCTTGGTGTAAGTAAGTTAGGCAGCCTGTGTTGGTGATGTGCTGTTTCCTGCAGGTGGCTGTGTGTTTATGCTGAGGGGTGAGGGGAGGAAAATGGTGCCATCCAACTCCTTTGTTCCCAGAAAAGCATCTCTGTGAACATTGCCTCTCAGGGATGCACTCCCAAAAGAGTGAATAATCTCCCCCACTGCATGCCCCAGACATTCTTCAGATAGCTGTTTCAATGTCATCTACTCCCAGATTGTTTGCTTGCCTTCTCACCAGGAGCAGGTAGTGCCCTCCCAGCTCTATCCTAGCAAAGCCCACTGACCTTTAAAATGCTAGGCTTTAAGCTACTCTAGTTGCAAGAATACAAAATTCAATGGCTTCAGGGAAATGTTTTCCTTGTGCATTCTCCTGTGTGCTGTGCTCCAGTCTCTCACCATTCTCAGCAATCACATCTCCCTCCCCTCTGCAGTACCCATGATCTGTTTCTTCCCTAAACCATGTCTCTGCACTTCCCACTTTTTTTCCTTTGGCCTTTTCTCTCCATGTAGTTGTAGAGCTTGCTCTGATAGACTTCATTTTGGTTTCTGGGATATTTGAGATGATTTGATAGTCATCTAATTGTGTTTATCAGAGCAGATGAGGCAAGGGTACTCCTACTCCACTGCCATATTCCTCTCTCTTGAGAATGATTAAGAGAATGGTGAAAATCTTAAAAACTGAAAATATCCAATGCTTGAGAGAATACACTCCCTGTTACATACAGGTTAATAAACACATGCATATTTCTTTGCTGTGTCATCTAATAGGGCCTAGAAACAATGAGATCACAGGAGCAAAGAGCACATCTAGAATCCAGATCTTAATTTCTAATACTATTCTACAATAAAAGGGATGAGAGCTCCTTAGAGAAATAGCTGATTCTAGGACTGGTGCAGCAAATATACCAGATAAGCCTGGAATCTTTTAGAGCCAGAAAGTAAGGAAGCAGTCTTAAAAAAATCACACATTAATGGGGATATATCAAGGGAGCACAGGACCCAACTGAAAGAGCTACTAATAGCTAAAATTAGAACAATTGGAGCAACTGAATGCATAAAAGTAGTACTGGATTATAAGCCAAAACAAAAAATAAATATAGATAAATCCATACTGATACAAATAAATGACTGAATAAGTTAACAGATGGGTGAGAAGAAAGAAATCTATGCAGAAAAAAATCCAAATAATTTATGCAGCTAATCACCCCTCAAGAAGGGGGAAGTATAATGCTCCACTCCTTAGGTATGGGCTACATATAGTAACATTTTCCAAAGAGTGAAGTATGAAAGGGGGAGCAAAATTGTAAGTTTATAGTAGAAAAACATGAAAAACACCACCTCAAAAAGTTCAACATTGGGGTGCCTGGGTGGCTCAGTCGTTAAGTGTCTGACCTTGGCTCAGGTCATGATCCCTGAGTCCCAGGATCAAGCCCCACATCAGGCTCCCTGCTCGGTAGGAACCCTGCTACTCCTTCTCTCACTCCCCCTGCTTGTGTTCCCTCTCTAGCTGTGTTTCTCTCTGTCGAATAAATAAATAAATAAATAAATAAATAAATAAATAAATAAATAAAAGCTTTAAAAAATTTCAACATCAACAGATATAAATCATGTAGATAGCATGCATCCTTGATAAAATGTGATAAAAATGTCACTTAAACTGTGCTCTTCCTTCCAATAATCCATAACTCTGGTCTTATCTTGTGCCTAAGAAAAACATCAGACAAATTCCAATAGTGGGGCATCCTACAAAATACCTAACTAGTACTCCAAAAATGTCAAGAAAAGTCTAAAAAACCACCACAGCCAAGAGAAGGTGAAGAAGACATGACAACCACCTGTAATATGGTATCCTGAATGGGGTCCTGGAATAGAAAAAGGGCATTAGGTAAAAACTAAGGAAATTTGAAAAACTATGGACTTTGGTTAATAATAATGAAATAGTATTGGTTAATTAATTATAAAAATTCATACTAACTCAATATGTTAATAAAGGAAGCTGGATGCAGAGTATATGGAAAATCTCTTTAACATCTCAATTTTTCTGTAAATTTAAAACTTTTCTAAGAAATAGTCTATTTAAAAATATTTGATAAACCAAAAGGTGACAAAGTCCATCTTATGGTTCTAATTTGCATTTCTTTGATTAAAGGTAATGTGGAACAGTTTTTCATAAGTTTATTGTCCACGTGTATTTTTCTGTCATGATTGTTCTGTTTATGCCCTTTGCCCATGTTTTTACTGGAGTATTTATCTTTTTTGTTAATAGATTGTTAGATAAAGGAAATTAACCTTTGTCATATGTGCTTTTTTCCAATTTGTCATTTGCCTTTCAATTTAATTTATGACATTTTCTGCTATACAGAAATATTTCATATTTATATATTCAAATCTGTCAATCTTCCCTTTATGGTTTGCACATTTCATACCATGCTTGAAGAGTCCTCTGCTACCCTGAGATTATAAAAATGTTCACTCATATTTCCTTCTGTTGGTTTTATGGTTTCATTTTTTTCATATTTTATATTGCTATACCAAAAATTTATATGATATAAAGAGTAAAGCATTAATGCAGCTCTATTTATTTTCTGAATAATTAGCTGGTTGTAATAAGCTTACTGAATATTTATTTCCCTAGTAAATTGCAATGACACTTTTATAATAAATTCAATATCTGGGTTCACTTCTGGATTTTCCATTTTGATTTGACTGATCTATTATTTCTATTTCTAAAATAATGTTATTAGTATTTTAATTACTGTGCTTTGTAATACATTTTAACATTTGATAAGGCAAATCCTCTTTTGTTTTACTCTTTGGAATTTCCTTACTATTCCTTAATATTTATCCATTCACATAAACTGAAAAATACTTTTATAATGTTCCAAAAAATAAAAACAACCCCCCAAACTCTTGGGAATTTTCGTTAGAAATGTCTTTAATTTCTAGGTTAATTAATACCTTTTACAAAATTGAGTCTATGTAACTACAAGACATTTTGCTATATCAGTCTTTTTATCTTCTTCAGGAGAATATTATACTTATATAAAATTTTATATAAATATATTTTATATTTCAGTAGAATTTTATACTCTTCCTATCTTGTATTTCTTGTTAAATTTATATTCCTAGGTATTCTGTGCTTGTTATTGCTATTGGCAATTGAGTATTTTTTTATCATTATATTTCCTAATCTTTATTATTGATATATAATTGAAACTATTGAGGCAAGGATAAATACATGAGTTTACAGAGATATGTATATATGCATTCACACACACACACACACACACACACACACACACACACACACACCTCACTGAAACAGAAACTTTCAATAGTTGGGGACTGCTTTGTCCCTAAAAGATCCAAGCTCCTGTTACTTTCTCCCCTGACAGTATTTCTCTAGCTAAGAGCAATTATCCCAAGTAGGAAGGAGAATTATTAGCAATCAAAAGTATCAGTATAGTGATTAAAAGAAAGGTCTCTGGGGTCAGACTGTGATCAACTTGTGCTTCCTAACTGTGTGACATTGGACAAGTAACTTGATATCTCTATGCAACAGTTCTCCCATTTGTAAAATGACAATGTTAATAACAGCACATTCTTCACAAGATTGTTTCACATTGGATAAATTAATATGAAAAAAGCATTTTTAAAAACAATCTATTTCTTTATTTGAGGGGGGGGACCATGAGCTGAGGGAGGGGCAGAGAAAGAGGGAGAGAAGACTTCCCACTGAGTGGGGAACCCAAATGTAGGCTCCATCCCAGAAGCCTGAGATAAGAACCAGAACTGAAATCAAGAGTCTGGCACCCAATTGACTGAGTCCCCCAGATGCCTGTGAACAAAGTATTTAAAACAGTGATTTGAAATAGTAAATACTACCTATGACTAAAATTACCCTTGAGGCTCTTCTTTCTCAGTCTTCTACCATTCATACATATAATATCATTGTTTTTCTTGCTTTTTTTCCCTTTTTTCTTTAGTTTGTCATATGTAAGATTGTTATATACAATTACTATGCATTGTTAGCAGTTTACACTGAGTCAGTTAATTTATCTAAAATGTTACCTGGTTATATAGCACATTTTTGCCTATATAAAAGTGGAAAACAAATGGATTTGTAATAATTTTGGCCATTTTTTATTCTAAAAGCATTAATAAACCTACTCTTTTAACCCAAACCTGAAAAATATTTCCAAGGCATGCAGTTTAGATTTTACTTACAATCTCACCATTTTATTACTATAAACATAATATTTAGTAAAAAAGCAGAAGGGATAAAATGTATTTAACAAAATGTTCAAAGTAAAATGAGGACTAATGTTGGGGCACCTGGGTGGTTCAGTCATCAAGTGTCTGCCTTCGGCTCAGGTCATGATCTCAGGGTCCTCAGATCGAGCCCCACATCAGGCTCCCTGCTTGGCAGGAAGCCTGCTTCTCCCTCTCTCACTCCTCCTGCTTGTGTTCCCTCTCTAGTTGTGTTTCTCTCTGTCAATAAATAATTAAAATCTTTAAAAAGCAACAACAGGGGGCGCCTAGGTGGCTCAGTTGGTTAAGCGACTGCTTTTGGCTCAGGTCATGATCCCGGAGACCAGAGACGGGGGATCGAGTCCCATATCGGGCTCCCTGATCGGCGGGAAGCCTGCTTTTCCCTCTCTCACCCCCGCTGCTTGTGTTTCCTCTCTGGCTGTGTTTCTCTCTGTCAAATAAATAAAAAAATCTTTAAAAAAAATAAAAAGCAACAACAACAATAATAAAGAAGACTAATGTAATTAACTGATCCATTTCCCCATTTTTACATTCTAAGCAATCATCCCATTAATCCAAATCACTAAAAAATGTTAATCATATAACATAGTTTTCAAATAATGGCAACCTAAAACACCTAAGGCAAAAAGATATATTCACTGGGTGCCAAAGGTGTGATATCTTCCTAAGCAGCCAGGCAACCAGAACCACTAGCAGGGAGTTGGGTTGATGGGGTTGAGGGAGGGAGAGAAATGCCCTCTGTCAGGAATGAGAGTTTTGGAGGCAATGTTACTGGTCCACCCTGGTAAATTATATGACCAGAAAGCTTAGAGGCCTTGGTATTCTGGTTGCAGCTAATGGCAACAATCCAGCATAGGCATTAGGCTGAAATATATATACAATCTTGCTTGGAAGAGGTCAAGGGGTCAACCCAGAGGGCTTCAAATTCCTGTTCCACTAGGACAAGTTATCTTTTTCCCTTGGCAGATACATTTCCTCTGTTTCTTCCTCAACAAATATTTACTGAGCACTTACTATATGTCAGCCACTATATCAAGCACTGGGGATAAAGACATTGTTCAGAAAAGAAGTATTTTCTGTCTTCTGGATATTATATTTGTGTGAAAGACAGTAAATGAGTAAATGAATATACAAGACAACTTCATATAGTGGTAAATGCTAAGAGTATTAAGCAAAAGAATGTGACAGAGAATAGCTGAGGGTTTACTTTACATAGGATAATCAGAGAAGATCTATCTTAAAGAGGTAATATTTGGGGTGACATATTGCAAAGGTATGAAAAAAATTATTTCAGCAAGCACAAAGGTTTAGAGGTAGGAATGAAAAGAGTAGGTCGAAGAAAGAAAAATGCCTGTATGGCTGAAATTGCTGCCACAGTGCTAGTCCAGAAGTTCATTTCTGTGGTCAGTAAAAATTCTAAATATAATCCATAAGGATTTTTGGTGGCTTTATATCTAACATGACACTCCCCTGCTTGTACCACATGATACCCTAGTGCCATGATTCAAAGGCTGGGTCAAATATCTTGAGTGGCTGCTATGCTTTACCCAGAATCCACTGGCTTCAAGTGAGAGGTCATTGTTGTCACTTCCCTGCACTACCTGTCACAACTTGATCAATGCCTTGGGAGGCTCCAGGCTGCCAATAACACCTTGAAGAAAGCACCTCTGCTGACAAACACTGTTCATCAAGATGGGGATGCTGGGCACCTGGGCAGCTTAGAGAGTTGAGCCCCTGCCTTCAGTTCAGGTCATGATCTCAGGATCCTGGGATCGAGCCCCGCATCAGGCTCTCTGTTCAGCAGGGAGCCTGCTTCCCCCTCTTTCTCTGCCTGCCTCTCTGACTATTTGTGATCTCTCTCTCTGTCAAATAAACAAGTTAAATCTTTAAAAAAAAGATGGGGATGCTAAACATTTAGGGAACCTGGTCTGGTTCTCCTCCTGCCCCATAGGCCCAGCCAATCCTAATGCAAACTAGATTCCAGGTCTCTGAAATCAGCAACCACTCCTTCCCACTGCTTCAACATTACCTATAGCACTATGTTCCACACAGCTCTTCAGTCTTCTGCTGAGCTCACTGTTCTCTGCTGCCACAATAACACTCACTTCACCACTACAAATGACTTAAGATATATTATAGCTTTATTGTGTATTTTCTGTCTTCTGCCACTAGCATGTAAATTCCATGAGTTAAGGGTTTGTCTCTTATTCACTACTGTATTTCTAGTGCCTACAACATAGTTCATGCTTTATAAACATTTGTTGAATGAATGAATTAGTCCCAATTACAGATTCCTTCTTAGGGCTGGTCTCTTGGGTCTATTTGTAGATTCTCTATTCTGTTCCATTGACCTATTTGTCTACTATTTGCCAATATCACTCCATCTTAATCATTATAGCTCTATCTTAATTCTCAATGTGAGGCAGAGTGAACTCCACAACTCATTCTTCAAAATTATCTAGTGTGAAATCTGAATGTATACATGCACATGGGGGAAAAAAGGGACAGAACCTGAAGCCAATTTTCCTGGGTTTGAGTCACCCTGGCCAAATTCATTATAATCTTTCTGTGTCTTAGTTTTCTCATATCTGAAATAGGTACAAAACAGTACCTACTTTATAGGATTATTGTGAGGATTAAATGAGTTAATAGATGTAAAGCATATAACACATGATTAGAACACTGCCTGGAATATAGTAAGTGTTCAATAAATATCAGCTGCTAATTTTGGCACTTTGTTCTTTGTTATAACTTTTATAATTAGTTTAAGTTCCACCCAAAAATATGGTTTGAACTGTGACTGGAACTGCATTGAATTTATACATTAATTTGGAGGATTGCTGACATATTTACAATATTGAGTCTTTCATTTTTTTAAAGATTTTATTTATTTATTTGACAGAGAGAGAGATCACAAGTAGGCAGAGAGGCAGGCAGAGAGAGAGGAGGAAGCAGGCTCCCTGCTGAGCAGAAAGCCCGATGTGGGCCTCGATCCCAGGACCCTGAGATCATGACCTGAGTTGAAGGCAGAGGCTTTAACCCACTGAGCCACCCAGGCGCCCATATTGAGTCTTTCTATCTATGTACATGGCGTACAGCTCTCCTCATTTAGATCCCTTTAATGTCTTTCAGCAAAGTTTTAACATTTTATAGAGATACTAATATTTTGCATAAAATTTGTGCTATGCTTATGTGAAAGATCGGCCTGTATTTTTTTCTTTCTTTTAATGTTCTTGTCAATTTCATTTATCCTTTAAGCTTTTCTTTTTTGAGAGAGAGAGAGAGAGAGAGAGAGAGAGAGAGAGAGAGAGATACGGGAGTGAAGAGGGACAGAGGAGAATGAGAATTTTAAGCAGGTTCCAGTGCAGAGTTCAATATAGGGCTTAATCTCATAACCTTGAGATCATGACCTGAGCTGCAATCAAGAGTCAGATGCCCAACTGACTGAGCCACACAGGCATCCCTAATGTTCTTGTCAGTTTTATTATCAGGCTTATAAATACTCATAAAATCAATTGGGGGAATTTTTCTTAGTTTTCTATTTCCTAGCTGAGTTTTGTGAGATTGGATTTTTTTTGTTTCTTGTGTGTTGACAGAATTCACCTACAAAATCATGTAGACTATGGTATTCAGTGTGAGGGGTATGGTAGAGTTTTACTTATTGATTCATTGCTTTAAAGTTTATAGGTCTATTAAGGTTTTCAATTTCTTCTGTAGTCACTTTTATTAAATTATATTTTCCCAGGATATTACCCAATATCCTGGGAAAATATAATTTGTTTAAGAATTCAGATTAATCAGTATAAAATAGTTCACAATAATAATTTGTTTTTAGTCTCTTCTGTATTTATAGTTACAAACTTTCTCTCTCTCTCTTTTCTAAAGATCTTATTTATTTATTTGTCAGGGAAAAAGAGAGAGGGAGAGAGAGCACAAGCAGGTGGGTGACAGGCAGAGGGAGAAGCAGGATCCCCACTGAGCAAGGAGCCCGATGCAGGACTTGATCCCAGAAGCCTGGGATCATGACCTGTGCCAAAGGCAGCTTAACTGACTGAGCCACCCAGGCATCCCTCTAGTTACAAACTGTCTTTCATTTTTTTAACTTAATCTCTTTATTAAGTGATTAGTGTGGCTAAAAGGTTTATTCATTTTCCAAAAATGTCTTTTCAAGTATCAATTTGGTAGTTAAATTCTTTCTATCATAGTTTCAATTTCTTTTCATTTAACTCTTGCTCAAATCTTTGTTATTGCCGTCCTACTTTCTTTGGGTTTATATCATTATTTCCTTTCTAAATTCTTAGGTTGGGTACTTAATGTATAAATGATCATTCTTTCTGATTTCCTAATAAACATGTTTAAAGGCTATAAATTGATTCTAAACACAGTCTTTCTTTGCTGCATCCTACAGGTTTGGATGTGAGATATTTTTATTAGAATTCAGTTATAAATATTTTCTAATTTACATTAAGGCTCCTTCATTGTCCCATGAGTTAATCAAATATGTGTTTTTAAATTTCTGTATATATTTTTAAGGTTCGTTTTGTTTTTGCTATTGATGTATGACTTAATTGCACTATGACCAGAGAATATGGTCTTTATGTTGTAGGTGTGTCTTTTGTAAAAACATATAACTGGATTTTGAAAAAAATCAATTATCAATTTGAAATTTCAGTATTTTAACTGGTAGATTTTATACAATAACATGTATTTTGCTCACTTTTTTTGTTTATTCATACTACCTAATTTAATGTTTTCTACTCACTCTGATTTTTTCATTGCTTCTGTTTCCCCCCTCTTTCTTCTTTACAAGTAATTGAACTTTTGTTATTCATTTTATCCTTCTAATGCTTTGTATCTTGCATACTCTATTTCTATACTTTTAGTAGTTAATCTTAAATTTTAACATTCACACTTAAATGAACCAAGTCTAAATTTAATTAGTATCTATACCTTCTCCCCAATGACACAAGGAACTCCTTTTTTTTAAGATTTTTTTTTATTTATTTGAGAGAGAGAGAGATCACAAGTAGGCAGAGAAGCAGGCGGAGAGAGCAGAGGAAACAGGCTCTCTGCTGAGCAGAGAGCCCGACTCGGGCCTCGATCCCAGGACCCTGAGATCATGACCAGAGCCGAAAGCAGAGGCTTTAACCCACTGAGCCACCCAGGCGCCCGACACAATGAACTCCTAATGCTTTAATGTTGTTTACCCCCTCACTTTACTTATTACTGTTGTCCACTAATTTAATTCCACCTTTTTAAAAACTCCCCAACTCAGCCATTATACTGTTTAACATAGGTAATGGTTGTTTATATATTTATCTAAATTTCTTCTCTCATTATCCTTTCTTTCATCTCATTCTTCTTCCATTCTTCTGGAAATTCATTAAATAAGACCTGTTAGTGAGGATCTGATTTTACATGTCTGAAATTGTCTTTATTTAGTTATTATTTTTTCAACATTACCTTTTCAAGGATAAATATTCTAGACTGACAGATATTTTCCTTTGGCACTTTTAAAGTACAGTTAGACAATATACATTTGAACTGTGAAGGGCCACTTATACATGCATTTTTTTATAAATATAGGACAGTAGCATACATGTATTTTTTCTTCCTTATGCTTTTCTTTTTTTAATAATTTATTTTATTTTTTCAGTGTTCCAAGATTCATTTTTATGCCCCACACCCAGTGCTCCATGCAATATGTGCCCTCAGTACCCACCACCAGGCTCTCCCATCCCCCTACCCCCTTCCCTCCAAGACCCTCAGTTTGTTTCTGCGCCCAAAGTCTCTCATGTTTCGTTTCTCTCCCCCAATTACCCTACTTCCCATTTCCTTTCCTTCTCCTACTGTCCTCTATATTACCCTTTATGCACCACAAGTAAGTGAAACCATGTGATACTTGACTTTCTCTACTTGGCTTATTTCACTCAGCATAATCTCTTCCAATCCAGTCCATGTTGCTACAAAAGTTGGATATTCATCCTTTCTGATGGAGGTGTAGTATTCCACTGTATATATGTACCATATCTTCTTTATCCATTCATCTGTTGAAGGGCACCTTGGCTCTTTCCACAGTTTGGCGATTGTAGCCGTTGCTGCTATGAACATTGGGGTACATGTGGCCCTTCTTTTCACTACATCTGTATCTTTGGGGTAAATGCCCAGTAGTTCACTTGCAGGGTCATAGGGTAGCTCTATTTTTTAATTTTTAAAGGGATATCCACACAGTTTTCCAAAGCGGCTGCACCAACTAGCATTCCCACTAACAGTATAAGAGGGTTCCCCTTTCTCTGCAGCCTCTCCAACACTGGTTGTTTCCTGTCTTGTCAATTTTGGCCATTCTGACTGGTGTAAGGTGGTATCAGTGTGGTTTTGATTTGAATTTCCCTGATAGCTAGTGATGTTGAACATTTTTTCATGTGTCTGTTAGCCACTTGTATATCTTCTATGGAGAAGTGTCTCTTCATGTCTCCTGCCCATTTTTTGATGTGCTCATCTTCTTTTTGGATGTTTAATTTGAGTAGTTCTTTATAGATCTTGGATATCAGCCCTTTTTCTGTAGTGTCATTTGCAAAAATCCTCTCCCATTCCGTGGGTTGCCTCTTTGTTTTGTTGACTATTTCCTTTGCTGTACAGAAGCTTTTTATTTTGAAAAAGTCCCAAAAGTTCATTTTCGCTTTTGTCTCTACCTTTGGAGCTAGAAGCTGGTTCTTTGAAAGAATTAATAAGATTGATAAACCATTGGTCAAACTAATCCAAAATAAAAGGGAGAAGACCCAAATTAATAAAATTATGAATGAAAGGGGAGAGATCACGACTAACACCAAGGAAATAGAAACAATCATCAGAAATCATATCAACACTTACATGTCAATAAGTTTAACAACCTAGAAGATATGGATATATTCCTGGAAACCTATAAACTTCCAAAACTGCAACAGGAAGAAATTGACAATCTGAATAGACCTATGTCTAATAATGAGATTAAAACAGTGATCAAAAACCTCCCAAAAAACGAGAGCCCAGCACCAGATGAATTCCCTGGGGAAATAACATCTATTCTCCTGAAGTTGTTTCAAAAAATAGAAACAGAAGGAAGACTTCCAGATTCTTTCTATGAAGCCAGCATCACTCTAATCCCCAAAGCAGACAAAGACCTCATCAAAAAGGAGAACTTCAGACCAATATCTCTGATGAATATGGATGCCATGATTCTTAACAAGATCCTTGCTAACAGGATCCAACAATACATTAAAAAGATTATCCACCATGACCAGGTGGGATTTATCCCAGGGATGCAAGGGTAGTTCAACACTCACAAATCAATCAACGTGATAGAGCAAATCAATAAGAGAAGAGAGAAGAACCGCATGGTATTCTTAATTGATGCAGAAAAGGCATTTGACAAAATACAACATCCTTATGCTTTTCTTTTTTTTTTTAAAGATTTTATTTATTTATTTGACAGAGAGAGATCACAAATAGACAGAGAGGCAGGCAGAGAATGAGGGGGAAGCAGGCTCCCTGCTGAGCAGAGAGCCCAATGTGGGACTCGATCCCAGGACTCTGAGATCATGACCTGAGCTGAAGGCAGAGGCTTAACCCTCTGAGCCACCCAGGCACCCCATATACTTTTCTTAATAGCATTTTCTTTTCTCTAACTTACTTTATTATTAAAATACAGCACTAAATATATGTAACATGCAAAATATGTGTTAATCAACTATTTATGTTATCAGTAATGCTTCTAGTCAACACTAGGCTAATAGTAGTTAAGTTCTGGAGAAGCCGAAATTCACTCACAGATTTTCAACTCCACAGGGGTCAGCACTCCTAACCACTCACACTGTTCAAGGGTCAACTGTTATTATTCCTTTATTTTCTGACTTTGTTGATTTTGAGAAGTCTCCCCTCAGTTTAATAATCATTCCTTAAGAGATAATCTATCATTTCTATTTGGCTCCTTTTCAGACATTATCTTTTTATCACAATATGTCTATGCATATCTTTCTTTCAATTTGTCCTGCCTGAGATTTTTTTTGCAATTCTTGAATTTAAGGATTCATGTTTTTCATCAGTAAAGGAAAACTATCACCCATTATTCTTTCAATTTTGCTTTTCTCTCATTTTCTGCACTCTTTCCATCTAGAAATGCAGTTACATTTATGTTAGATTTCTCATTCTGTCTTTCATATTTTTAAGTTTCTCATTTATAATTCCTACCCCCTTTACTCTCTCTCTCTGCTGTATTATGAGTAATTTCTTCAGATCTACTTTTCAGATCACTAACAGTCCCCTTATTTCTCTCTAATTTGCTATTTAACATGTCCACTGAATTTTTTAAATAGCCATTACATTTTTTATTCTAGAAAACCTATTTTTTCTCTGAAAAAATTTACCTAGATTTCCAAATGAAAGTCATGTCCACAGCAAACACAAAAGAAAAAGAAAAAAGAGGCAGTCATATGGTAAAAAGAGGTTAAACTGTTACTATAAGCAGTTGACATATTATATACATACAAAATCCTAAAGACTTTATAAATGATTCATTGTTTATGCCTCACACCCAGTGCTCCATGCAATATGTGCTCTCAAACAATGAATCTTGGAACACTGAAAAAATAAAATAAAATCAATTAAAAACAATAATAATAAATGAATTCTGTAAAATTATAGGATACAAAATTAACACTGAGAAATCAGTACTCTTTCTACACACTAATAGCAAAGAAGAAGAAAGAGAAATTAAGAAAACAACATCATTTATAATTATACAAAGTGTAGTAAAATAACTAGGAATAAACTCAATCAAAGAAGTGAAAGACCTGTACTCTAAAAACTACAAAACACTGATGAAAGAAACTGAAGATGATATAAACAAATGGAAAGATATTCCATGCTCAGGGACTGGAAGAATTAATATTGTTAAAATGTCTATATTACCCAAGACAATCTACAAATTCAATTCAATCTCTATCAAAATATCAATAACATTTCCCACAAAACTAGAATACGAAAATTTGTATGGAACCACAAATGACCATGAATAACCAAAACAGTATTGATAAAGAACAGAGCTGGAGTCATCATAATTCCAGATTTCAAGTTATACTGCAAAGCTTTAGTAATCAAAACAGTCTGCTACTGACACAAAAATCGACACATAGATCGGTGGAATGAATGGACAGCCCGAAAGTAAACCCATGATTACATGGTCAATTAACCTATGACAAAGGAGGCAAGAATATACAATGGGAAAAAGACACTCTCTTCTGATGCTGGAAAAACTGACAGCTACATGTACAAGAATGAAACTGAACCACCTTGTAGCACCACACACAAAAATAAACTAAAAATGGATTAAAGACCTAAATGTGAGACCTGAAACCATAAAAATCCTAGAGGAGAACATAGGCAGTAATTTCTCTGACACCAGTCATAGCAACACTATTCTAGATGCGTATCCTAGGGCAAGGGAGACAAAAGCAAAAAAATAAACTATTGGAACTCTGTCAAAATAAAAAGCTTTTGCACAACAAAAGAAATCATCAAAAAACGAAAAGACAGCCCACAGAATGAGAAAAGATATTTGCAAATGATATATCTGATAAAGGATTAATATCCAAAAACATATAAAGAACTTCTACAACTCAATTCCAAAAAGCCCCAAACAGTTTGACTTAAAATGGTCAGAGGACCTGAATAAACATTTTCCAAAGAAGACATACAGATGGCAAACAGACACATGAAAAGATCCTCCAACATCACTAATCATCAGGGAAACGCAAACCAAACCACAATGATTATCACCTTATACCTGTTAGAATGACTAAAACCAAAAAGATAGTAAAGAACAAGTTTTGGCAAGGATGTGGAGAAAAAGGAACCCTTATACACTGATGATGCGAATGCAAATTGGTATAGTCACTGTGGAAAACAGTATGGAGGTTACTAAAGAAATTAAAAATAGGGGGGCGCCTGGGTGGCTCAGTGGGTTAAAGCCTCTGTCTTTGCCTCAGGTCATGATCTCAGGGTCCTGGAATCAAACCCCTCATTGAGCTCTCTGCTCAGCAGGGAGCCTGCTTCACCCTCTCTCTCTGCCTGCCTCTCTGCCTACCTGTGATCTATCTCTCTGTAAAATAAATAAATAAAATCTTGAAAAAAAAAGAAGTTAAAAATAAGGGCACCTGGGTGGCTCAGTTGGTTAAGCGGCTGTCTTCGTTTTGGGTCGTGGTCCAGGGGTCCTGGGATTGCGATCTGTTGGGCTCCCTGCTCAATGGAGAGCCTGTTTTTCCCTCTTCTGCTTCTCCCTCCCACACTCGTGTTCTCTCTCTCACTTGCTCTGCTCCCTCTCTCAAATAAATATTTTTTAAAAAAGAAATTAAAAATAGATATACCATATGATCCAATGATTACACTTTTGGGTATTTCCCCAAAGAAAATGAAAACACTAATTTGAAAAGATATGTGCACCCCTATGTTTATCGCACCATTACTTACAACAGGCAACATATGGAAGCAACTTGTGTCACTTGGTAGATAAATGAATAAGGAAAATGTGGTATGTACACACACACACACACACACACACACACACACACACACACTGGACTATTACACCATCATAAAAAAGATGAGATGATGCCATTTGAGACAACATGGATAGACCTAGAAAGTATTATGATAAGTGAAATAAGTCATATTGAGAAAGACAAATACCATGATTTCACTCATGAGTGGAATCTAAAAAACAAAAGAACAAACAAACAAAAAGCAGAATCAGACCTATAAATATAGAAAACAAAAATTATTGCTGGAGGGGAAGAGGGTAGATAGCTGGGCAAAATGAGCAAAGAAGAGTAAGAGATGCAGACTTCCAGTTATGGAATGAATAAGTCATAGAATAAAAGGCACGGCATAAGGAATATAGTCAATGTTATTGTAATACTGATATATCAGGACAGATGGTAGCTAGCTACACTTCTGCTGAACACAGCATAATGTATAAATGTGTTGAATCACTATTGTATATCTGAAACTAATGCAACATTGTGTGTCAACTATACTAAAAAATAGAAGAAGAGACAATGCATGGACTTTATTTCGATCCTGGTTGAATACACCAAAGTTAATATAAAGTTTACCAGGCAGTCAAAGAAATTCAAACACTGACTAGAAATTTAATGACATTAAAGACTTAAAGGGTTTTAAAGGTGCTATAAGGTATATTTCTTTTGTTTTTTAAAAGCCTTTTCTTTGAGGGCTATATATTAAAATACTTATGAATGAAATTATATGAATCCAAGGAGTTGCCTCAAAGTATCCAGTGTTGATCAGATTTTTGAAAATGGCAGAGGAATAGGAGGACCCTAAGTTTGTCTCATCACTTGAATACAACTCGATAGTTATCAAATCATTCTGAACACCTGAGAAATCAATCAGAGGTCTAAAAAACAAATACTGCAAGTCTACCAGTAGAAAAGTGACCACCTTTTGGAAGTTTCTTTTAAGAAGCAGACTAAAACACACCCAGAGTCTTGTTCTGTTTTTGTTTTTATTTTTGTTTTTGTTCCATTTTCTTTCTTCCTTTCTTTTCTGGACAAAATGACAAGATGGAGAAATTCACCCAAAAAGAACAGGAGGTAGTACTCACAGCCAGTGATTTAATCAATACAGATATAAGTAAGATGTCTGTATTAGAATTTAAAACAATGATTATAAGGATACTAGCTGGGCTTGAAAAAAGCATAAAAGACACTAGAGAATCCCTTGCTGTAGAGATAAAAGAACTAAAATCTAGTCAGATTGAAATTAAAAAATGCCATAACTGAGATGCATCATCAAGTGGGAGCCATAAAAATGGGGATAAATGTAGCAGAAGAGACAGTGATATAAAGGATAAAATTATGGAAAATAATGAAGCAGAAAAGAGGGAAGGAAAACTATTAGATCACAAAGGTAGACTTAGGGAATTCAGTGATTCCATACAGTGAAATAATATCCATATTATGGGAGTCCCAAAAGAATAACAGGAAATAGGGGCAGAAAGTTTATTTAAATAAGTTACAACTGAGAACTTCCCCAGTCTGGGGAAAGAAACTGGCATTCAAGTCCAAAAGACACAGAGAACCCCCCTCAAAATCAACAAAACTTGGTCAACACCCTGACATATCATAGTGAAATGTGCAAATTGCAAAGATAAAGAGAAAATTCTGAATGCAACTCAGGAAAAGAGATCCTTAACCTACAAGAGGTTAAGATCCTTAACCACATAAGGCTGGTAGCAGACCAGTCCACATAGACCTGGCAGGCCAGAAAGGTCTGGCATGATATATTCAACATGCTAAATGGGAAGAATATGCAGCCAAGAATACTTTATCCAGCAAGGATATCATTCTGAATAAAAGGAGGGATCAGGAGCTTCCAAGACAAACAGAAACTAAAGGAATTTGTGAACACCAAACCAGCCCTGCAAGAAATAGTAAAGGTGACCCTTTGAGCAGAAATAAAGATCAAAAGTAATGAAGACTAGAAAGGAACAGAGACAATCTACAGGAACAGCAACTTTACAGATAATATAATGTCATTAAATTCATATCCTTCTGGCACCTGGATGGCTCAGTCAGTTAAGCATCTGCCTTTAGCTCAATTCACGACCCCAGGGTCCTGGGATCAAGTTCCACATCAGGCTCCCTCCTCAACTGCTTCTCCCTCTACTCATGTGCTCTCGCTCTCTCTCTCTCTCTCTCAAAAATAAATAAATTTTAAAATATCTTAAAAAATAAATTCATATCTTTCAATAATTACTCTGAATGTAAATGGGCTAAATATTCTAACCAAAAGATACAGTGTATCAGAATGGATAAAAAACCAAGACCCATTGGTATGTTGCTTACAAGAGACATTTTAGATCCAAAAACAATTCCAGATTGAAAGAGACGTGGTGGAGAACAATTTCCCATGCAAATGGACATCAACTGAAAGCCAGAGTAGCCATCCTTATGTCAGACAAACTAGATTTTAAACCAAAGACTGTAATAAGAGATGAAGGACATTATATCATAATAAAGGGGCCTGCCCAACAAGAAGATCTAATCACTGTAAATATTTATATGTCTGACTTGGGAGCAGCCTAATATAGAAACCAACTGATAACAAACTTAAAGAAACTCATTGATAATAATACAATAATAGTAAGGAACTTTAAGATCCTACTGACATCCATGGACAGATCACCTAAGCAGATCAACAATGAAACAAGGGCTCAATCATTAGGTGTTTGCCTTTGGCTCAGATCATGATCCTGGAGTCCCTGGATCAAGTCCTGCATCGGGCTCCCTGCTCAGTGGGGAGCCCGCTTCTCCCTCTCTCACTCCCCTGCCTGTGTTCCCTCTCTAGTTGTGTTTCTTTCTGTTAAATAGATAAATAAAATTGTTAAAAAGAAAAAAAAGAAACAAGAGCTTTGAATGACACACTGGACCAGATGGACTTAACAGATATATTCAGAGCATTTCATCCTAAAGCAGGAGAATACACATTCTTTTCAAGTGCACATGGGACATTCTCCAGAATGGATCACATACTGGGTCACAAATCAGGTCTCAACTGATACAAAAAGACTGAGATCATACCATGCAAATTTTCAGACTACAATGTGATGAAACTTGAAGTCAACCACAAGAAAAAATTTGAAAGGACCACAAACACATGGAGATTGAAGGACATGCTACGAAAGAATGAAGGGGTCAACCAGGATATTAAAGCATTAAAAAAAATATATGGAAGCAAATAAAAATGAAAACATGACAGTTCAAAACCTTTGGGATGCAGCAAAGGCAGTCTTTTTTTTTTTTTTTTTTTTTAAAGATTTTATTTATTTGACAGCGAGAAACACAGCGAGAGAGGGAACACAAGCAAGGGGAGTGAGAGAGGGAGAAGCAGGCTTCCCGCCGAGCAGGGAGCCCGATGTGGGACTCGATCCCGGGTCTCCGGGATCATGACCTGAGCCGAAGGCAGTCGCTTAACCAACTGAGCCACC
>PITA01013801.1:0-30100 GCA_004023965.1 Spilogale gracilis | reverse complement strand
AAGGCAGTCTTAAAAGGGAAGTATATAGTAATACAGGCCTTCCTCAAGAAGGAAGAAAAGTCTCAAATACACAATCTAACCTTATACCTAAAGGAGTTGCAGAAAGAACAGCAAATAAAACCTAAGTCCAGCAGGAGAAGAGAAATAATAAAGATTAGAGCTGAATTCAACGATATAGGAATTTTTTTAAAAAAAACAACAGTAGAACAGGTGAATGGAAGAAACTGGGAGCTAGTTCTTTGGAAGAATTAACAAGACTGATAAGCACCTAGTCAGACTCATCAAAAGCAAAAGAGAAAGGAACCAAATAAATAAAATTATGAATGAATAAGGAGAGATCACAACAAGCACTGAAGAAATGCAAACAATTATAAAGCAATACTATGAGCAATTATAAAAGAATATTATGAGCAATTCTTTGCCAACAAGTTAGGCAATCTGGAAGAAATGGATAAATTCCTAGAAACATATAAACTACCGAAACTGAAACAAGAAGAAATAGAAAATATAAACTGACCCATAACCAGCAAAGAAATTGAATCAGTAAGAAAAAATCTCCCAATAACCAAGAGTCCAGATGGCTTCCCAGGGGAGATCTACAAAATATTTAAAGAATTAATGCTTAGTCTTCTGTTTCAGAAATTGTTCCAAAAAATAGAAACAGAAGGAAAACTTCCAAACTCATTCTAGGAGGCCAGAATTACCTTGATCCCAAAGCCAGACAAAGACCCTACTAAAAGTAGAACTACAGACCAATATCCCTGGTGAACATAGATGCAAAAATTATCAACAAAATACTAGCTAATTGTTTCTAACAGGACATTGAAAGGATTATTCATGATGACTAAGTGGGATTTATTCCCAGGCTTCAAGGGTGATTCATTATCCACAAGTCAATCAACATGTTATACCACATTAATAAAAGAAAGGACAAGAACCATATGATCCTCTCAATAAATGGAGAAAAAAATTTTTTGACAAAATACAGCATCCTTTCTTGATAAAAAACCTCCCCAATATAGGGACAGAGAGAACATACCTCAACATCATAAAGGCCATATACAAAAGACCCACAGCTAACATCATCCTCAACAGAGAAAAACTGAGAGCTTTCCTCTTAAGGTCAGGAACACAATGGGGATGTCCACTCTCACCACTGTTGTTCAACATAGTACTAGAAGTCCCAGCCTCAGCAATCAGACAACAAAAGTGAAGAAGAAGGCAAACATTCACTCTTTGCAGATGATATGATACTCTATGTAGAAAAACCAAAAGACTCTACTGAAAAAATTGTTAGAATTGATACAGGAATTCAGCAAAGTCACAGGATATAAAATCAATGCACAGAAGTCTGTTTCATTTCTATACAGTAACAATGAAGTAGCAGAAAGAGAAATCAAGGAATCAATTTCATTTACAATTACACTAAAAACCATAAGATACCTAGGAATAAACCTAACCAAAGAGGTAAGAGACTGGTACTCTGAAAATTATAGAACACTTACAAAAGAAATTGAGGAAGACACAAAGAAATAGAAAAATATACCATGCTCATGGATTGGAAGAGTAAATATTGTTAAAATGTCTATATTACCCAATGCAATCCACACATTTAAAGCAATCCTTATCAAAATACCACCATCATTTTTCACAGAGCTAAAACAAACAATTCTAAAATTTGTATAGAACCTCAAAGACCGTGAATAGCCAAAGTGATGTTAAAAAAGGAAACCAAAGATGAAGGCATCATAACTCCAGACTTCAAGGTGTATTACAAAGCTATAATCATCAAGACAGTATGGTACTGGCACAAAAACAGACACATGGAACAGAATAGAGGGCCCAGAAACTGACTCTAAATTCTATGGTCAACTAATCTTCAACAAAGCAGGAAGGAATGTCCCATGGTAAAAAGACAGTCTCTTCAACAAATGGTGTTGGAAAATTGGACAGTCATATGCAGAAGAATGAAACTGGATCACTTTGTTACACCATACACAAAAGTAAATACAAAATGGATGAAAGACCTAAATGTGAGATAGGAATCCATCAAAGTCCTAGAGGAGAACACGTGCAGTAATCTCTTTGACTTCAGCCACAACAATGTCTTGCTAGACATGTCTCCAGAGGTGAGGGAAACAAAAGCAAATACAAATTATTGGAACATCATCGGGATAAAAAGCTTTTGCACATCAAAGGAAACATAACTAAACAAAACTAAAGGGCAACATACAGAATGGCAGAAGATATTCACAAATGACATATCAGACAAATGGCTAGTATCCAAAATCTATAACTTATCACACTCAATATATAGAAAACAAAAAAATCCAGTCAAGCAACGGGCAGAAAACATGTATAGACATTTCTCCAGAAGATATACAAATGACTAACAGACATATGAAAAAAATGTTCCACATCACTCTAGCATCAGGGAAATACAAACCAAAACCACAATGACATATAACCTCACACCAGAATGGCTAAAATTAACAAGCCAGAAAACAACAGATGTCGGCAAGGATGTGGAGAAAGGGGAACCCTGTTACACTACTGGTAGGAATGCAAGCTGGTACAGCCACTCTGGAAAACAGTATAGCAGTATCTCAAAAAGCTGAAAGTAGAAATACCCTATGACCTAGTAATTGCACTACTAGGTATTTATCCAAAGGATACAAAAGTAGTGATTTGAAGGGGCACCTGCACCCCAATGTTCATGGCAGCAATGTCCACAATAGCCAAACTATGGAAAGAGCTCAGATGTTCATTGGAAGATGAATGGATAAAGAAGATGTGGAGTACATATACAATGGAATACTACTCAGTCATCAAAAGGAATGAAATCTTGCCATTTGCACCAACATGGGTGGATGTAGAGGGTAGTACGCTAAGTAAAATAAGTTAGTCAGAGAAAGACAAATACCATATGATTTCATTCATATGTAGAATTTAAGAAACAAAACAGATGAACACAGGGAAAGTGAAGGAAAAATGAAATAAGATAAAAACAGAGGGAGGCAAACCATAAGAGACTCTTTACTACGGGAAGCAAACTGAGAGCTGCTGGAGGGGTGGTGGGTGAGGGGATAGGGTAACCTGGTAATGGGCATTAAGGAAGGCACGTGATATAATGAGCACTGAGTGTTATATGCAATTCATGAAGTAAATTCTACCCTTGAAATCAACAATACACTCTATGCTTCTCTATGCTTACTAAATTCAATTTGAATTTTAAAAAAACTACATAGAATTAAACACATACAGAGACAGACAGGTACACACAAGCACAAATATATCTGGGGAAATCTGAATAAATTTGTGGACTATAACAATACTAATATCTTGGTTACAATGTTGTGCTGTAGTTTAGCAAGCTCTCACCCTTGGGGGGAATGTCGCGGCCGGTACGACAACATGGACAGGAACGAGAGGGTAAGAAGATGGTGAAACGGAGACGAAGAACAAAAGAGATGAGAACAAGAGGGACAAAGTGGATGGTATCCAAGCAATGCCGATTTTATTCAGGGCTACCAGTCATTATACACTGAACAGTGCACAATCCCCATATCTCTTTCCCAATTACCTGTAACAGACCCCATGGCGACAATTCTCTTTGTCCCTACCAAAATACCATCATTAAAGAACAAAGGAGGCACAGAACATTCCCGTAAATGTGATTAGTGCCCTTTAGGGAGTACAGCACATGCCTACATATCTACGTCTATATCAGAACAAGAGTAACTGGTCTTTGTCTTGCAAGAGCAGAGGCCCAGATAGGCGGGTATCAGGAGTTTCACTCAACTATTAACTCTAGCCTAGCCCGGGTGGGAACACCCAGGATGGTGAGTTTAGGAGCTCTTCCTCAACTGTTGATGCCAGCCTGGCTCTGGGCTCCCCACAGGGAAACTAGGTAGACTGTACATGAAATCTTTCTGTGTTTCTTAAAACTGTATGTTAACCTGCAATTATCTCAAAATAAGCTCAGTTTTAAAAGAACCATAATTATGTGGTATATCCATACAATGGAATATTATTGAGCAATAAAAAGGAATGAGGTGGTCAATTTCCAGAATGCCAGTGTGAGGAACTCTGCAAGCCCTCTTCTCAGAGAAAAACAATTGCACTGCTGAAATGCATTTTATTTTTTTAATACTTCACTTTATTTTTTCAGTGTTCCAAGATTCATTGTTTATGCCCCACACCTAGTGCCCCATCACTGCTGAAATGCATTTTAAAAGCAATCATTTAAGTCTCTGGAAATTGATACAAGGGTATACACCAAATGGAGAAATATCTATTTTTCAAAAAGTTGTGACAGTGAAAGTTTGTGGCATTTGAGCCATGACACACTCCCTTATCAACACCCCAGCTCCTACCCTAGTCATATGCAGCCAAGACAATCCTCCCTCTCCATATGGCTCTCAGTCTGCTATTGTGGCTTCACCTTTGGAGGGGCAGGCCAAGAACATCCATCCCCCTTCAAGATTCATGTTGCAGATGCTCTATTTTGGCACACACTGACAGGAGGACCAGTCTCTTTCCCCAGCCCAGCCTCTACTGATAAGGCAGAGGCTTTACTCCAGGCATGGCAGACTGAGAAAGCTGGGACTCAGATGTTTCCATTTCAGCTTGTTTATAGGGTAAGTGGGAAAGTTAGAATGAGCTACTATCCCATCTGTGAGCCCTGCCTATAAAGCAGTAATGCCACTCTGGACAAATTAGACCATGGCCCATGCCCCCATTCCTGTGTAATGGCACAGAGGTTTTGCCCAGGGGAGAGACAGACCACAAGAACTGATAGGTCTCTAGCTCTCTCCAACGGAATTGACACTGGAACAGAGTGTAGGGAGGTGTCTGACAGTTTTGTTGAAAACAATGGGGATCTTGGTGGTGAGCAACTAAAAAGAGGTTAGCAGCTCCAGAATACTAAAAGCAACAGGCAAAATGATATACCATCTGAAGTTTAACAGAGATATGCAGGCAAAGAAACAGCTAAAAATAGTATAACTATACTGGTAGCCACAAAGATTGGTAACACCTTGCTCCTACAAAGGGAGTCTACTTTTATCAGATCAGACAATGGAGCAATTTATGCTCCAGAGCAACATCAAAAACAACAGAGCAGTCAGATAGCAATTAGTTGAGGCTAACAACTGGGTGGGATACCAATAGAGGCAGACCCACCCAAGCACTTGAGTAGATGGTTAACTTACCCAAGGCTATGCCTCTGAGGAGTAACATAACAGGTGGTATGCTGTGGGGGAAATAGATGTTACCAAAACATCCAAGTCACTAAAGCATAGCCAAGAAAAGAAACAACAACAAACAAACAAACAAAAAATAAATAAAATAGTCCCATAGGAGGAAGGGGATCAATATCCAGATTGCTACAATATATTACCTAAAATACCCACATTTTTCCAAAAATATTACAAGATGTACAAACAACAGGAAAGTATGCCCCATAAACAGGAAATAAAGCATGCAATACAAATTGTCTTTAGGGAGGCCCAGATGCCAGACTTAGAAGATAGATTTCAAAACAGCTATTATAGAGAGAAGATACTTTAGCTAGTTCTAGAAGAACTAGAGAAAGTTATGATTTAAAAGGTAAGGTAAGCTAAGATGACAATGTCTCATCAAGTAGAAAATATCAACAGAGATAGACACTAATTTTAAAAGAACCAAATGGACATTCCATGTTTAAAAAATATAATGGATTAAAAAATTCACTATAGGGGTTCAAGAGTAATTGGAGCTCATAGAAAAAAGAATTTATGAACTTGCAGATAAATCAGTAGAGATCGTACAATCTGGAAAACAGAAAAAAGAAAGAAGAAAAGTTAACAGAACCTAAGAGAAATGTGAGCTACCATTAAGTACACCAGAATTCATGTAATGGAAGTACCAGAAGGAGAACACAGAAAGGAGCAGAAACATACCTAGAGGTAATGACTGACAACTTCCCAAATTTGATTTAAAGCATTGGCCTACATAATCAAAAAACTGTATGAAGTTCAAGTAGCATAAAGGCAATGAGATCTACACCCACACATATCAGCCAAAATACTGAATGACAGAATCTAAGAGAAAATCTTAAAAGCAGCAAGAGAAAAACAAACCATCACATGCAAGGGTCTGCTTGTAGCTGAGTTCTAATCAATAACAATGAGGATCAGAAGACAGTGAGGTGACATATTCAAGATACTGGAAAAAAATCAACCAAGAATTTTATATACAGCAAAACCATTTTTTAAATTTTATTTTTAAAATGTATTTGAGAGAGAGAGACAGTACAAGTGGGGGAAGGAGCAGAGGGAGAGGACTCCCCACTGAGTGGGGAAGCCCTACAAAGGGCTTGATCCCAGGACCCTGAGATCATGACCTGAGCCAAAATCAAGAGTTGGATGCTCAACTGACTAAGCCACCCAGGTGCCCCCAAAACTATTTGTTTAAAATGAAAAAAATTAAGACAACTCCAGTTTGGCAGTTACTCTAAATGTAAACATGAAGTTACTCTATGAGACCAAGTCTACTTGTAGTTATATATCCAAGAGAAATTTTTTAAAAATGTGTCTACACAAAGATTTATAGATGAATATTCACAGCAGAATTATTCCTATTAGCTTAAAGGTGGAAACAACCTCAGTCTCCATCAACAGATGAAAGATTAAACAAAATTTTCTCTAGCCATACAATGGGATATTATTTGCCCATAAAAAGGAATGATGTACTGATACATGCTACAATGCAGATGAACCTTGAAAACATTATACTAAGTGGAAAGTCAGTTACAATAAAAACACATATTTTATGATTCCATTTATATGAAAGTTCCATAATAGGAAAATCTACAGACATATAAAATAGATTATGATTATTTAGGGCTGGGTGCAGGGGCAGCAGGGACCTGAAGTGCCATGGCTAAGGGGTACAGTATTTCTTTCTGGACTAATGAAAATGTTCTAAAATCAGTTGTGGTTATGGTTGTATAACTGTGCAAATAGACTACAACCAGTGAATTATATATTTGTATAGGTAATTGTATGGCATGTAAATAAATGTCAATAAAGCTCTCTTGTTTACCAAAAAAGGGAGTAAAGTATCTGATACAGTAACAACATGTAGAATATAGAAAACATTATAGGACTAAAAGAAGTAGATCCCCCAAAAGTATATACTGTGTCATTCCATTTATATGAGATTCTAAAACAAGAAAATTAATTTACAGTAACAGCAAACATGGATGTTTGCCTATAGGGGCTAAGAATTAATTGAAAGTGGAAATGAAAGAACATTCAAAGTGGTGGAAATGTTTTATATCTTGATTTATAGTGGTAGAATTATGGCATATACATTCATGAAAACTCATTGAGTTGTATAATTGGGATACTTGTATTTCACTGTATGTAAATTTTATTTCAATTAAGAGAGAGGGTATAGGAAACAGGAGAAAGGAAGAGAGGAGGGAGATAAAGGGAGGGTGGAGAGAACAGATATAGGAGCCACTTATAAAGTAGAATCTATAGATTTGATATCTGGTAGGATATAAGATCAGGAAGAGGAAGGGGTCCAAAACAACAAAAGGTGGCAGAGTAATAGTCTACAAGAATATCACAGACTTTTTTGCATGTGTTTCAGGTTTTGCGTGTGTGTGTTTGGTTCTTTAAATTAATTTATTTTTTATTATGTTCAGTTAGTCACTGTATAATACATCATTAGTTTTTGATGTAGTGTTCAGTGATTCATTAGTGGCATATAATACCCTATGCTCATAATAACATGTGCCCTCCTTAGTACCTATCAGCCTATTATCCCATCCTCTGACCCCTCTCCCCTCTGAAATCCTCATTTTGTTTCCTGAGGTCCATAGACTCTCATGGTTTGCCTCCCTCTCTGATTTCTCCCCCTTAGGATTTCCTTCCCTTATCACTGACTTTAAAGCCAGATAGATGTTTAAGAGGTTCTAGCTGTGGGACCCTGTGGCAATCATCTCACCTCTTAGAGCCTCAGTTTTTTCATCTATTAAAAAAAGAATAGTGATCCCTCTTTTGCAATGTTTTTATGAGGATTAATGAAATAATGCATGTAAAGTACCTAGAGTTTGATTATTATGACTCATATTTCTAATGTTGCCCCTAGATAGGTCAAGCCCCACCTCTAGAATAAGATAAAGGTCTCAGATACAGGAAGGAGTTGTACAAGGGATACCCAAAGAAAGAAGTCAGAAAGTGAGGATGAACAAGGAGTTTCCCAGCATAACAAGGGGTGGACTTGAAGCCTAGGATGAACATGGCTAGATTTACTCCTAGAAACTCTCCTCACCCAATTCTCACCCTGGGAGGTGGGATGCTGGTGGTATCTTCACTCTGCCAGCTCATACTCAGAGAGGCATAAACCCTTCAAACCTATCTTCTTATTTCTGCCTGGATGGTCAGACAAGTTTTCTGGTGCTGTAGGTAAAGTAGTGCTCTCTCAGAGAGCAATGGGACATTTCCCTGAGGTCTGTGGGGGAGCCTATATCTTTTGTATCAGATCAAGAACTTTCATCCTTTTCCATCCATACTCTAATGCCCAAATGCATGCAGAGCCCAGAAGGTGAGAGATGAGCTAATACTACATTCCTCCCAACTCATGCACCTCTGGGGCAGAGCTACCTGGCAAAAGCAAAAGTCGAGTCATGGTTTCCGGGTCAATTTCAAAGCAGTCTTAGGAAGGATCATGTTCTTAGATTTTGAAATGGGTGCCTGGGGATAATAGGGGGCTTCAGGCTGGTGATTTTGAGGCAGAGCATGCCCTGAGAGAAATAATTCCATTCCTGATGTCTTAAATGCATTTGTTTTTTCCTGTTCACTTTCCACCTTCCTATCAGAGGTCTGAGGTTAGGAGGAAGTCTAGAAACAAGCCAAAGTGGGTGCCAACACCTTCCAGTCATGGCCTGAGCCTCTCCAGTATCGGGACTTGACCAAGTTGTTTCCTGCCCGTGTCCTAAGATACAGCCATGTTGCTGGCAGCGTTGCAGAGATTGTTACAGGTAGGTATAAGATGCTGGGGAAAGTGGCCAGTAATTTGGAAGTCTGATAGCTTTTTTAGAGAAGTCACCTCAAGTGAGGAAAAGTAACCTCAGTTTCCATGGAGGGGGCAGCAGAGGAAAATTTACCCAACCCTTACTCTACACTCAGAACAACTGGGGTCAGATCAAAAACAGGAAACATGACCTCCCTGCAGACCATTACAGACCTAACTCAATGTGGAAAGAGGAGGAAGTCCAAAAAGTAACCAGAGAAATCAGAGAAGAGGAAAGTCTCCAGGGAAGTGAGACAGCCTTAGAAACCTGCCACAATCAGTAAGTCCAAAGCATGTTAAGGGAGGAGGGCAGTTATTTGTATATAATTTAGTCAGTTTTTACTATGTGCACAGATGTCTCTCCTTCCCTGACTGTCACATAGAAACATTCATCCCCCACTTCTCATATTCTAAGCTCAGTTCTCTTAGCCTAAAACTCTTGCTCAGAAATAGTGCCTCAACTTCTCTCCCAGATCATTCTAGCAATGATGTTTTCCCACATCCACCACGCTTGCCTCTCTGGCCTGGAAGAGCTATCTTCTTACCTTTATGGTCCATAAATGTAGTCTGCCCAATTTAGGGACTCTAGGGAGAATTTCACCCTTCCCCTGGGTATACTAAAAAGGATGGGTCATGGGTCATTTCTTGGGGAAGAGGGCAAGTCTGGTAACTAGACCTAGCTTGATTAGTTACTAAACTCAGAAGACATGGGCCATCTATATTCTGCAAATGAGCTGCTAAAAGACAGGTCATTACTGGGGAAGTCCAGAAGGAAGCTCAGCCTTCAGAACAGAAAAGGGTAGCCTGTTAACTGACATATCAAAGTCCAAGATGGCCTTGGGAGGCCACATTGCTGATAAAATAAACAACCATGATCTAGACCAACCCATGAAGGTGCTGAGCTTCCCTGAGGTACACCTTAGGGAAGCTCATGTACTGTTCCTCCTAAAGTTCCAGACCATGTGTTAGGTTCAGACCAACCCCAAGAGATCTACTGACTTCCTTCCTAAAGGCCTAGGAACGCACCCTCCTTTCCTTTCCTCTCTAAAGCTGTCCTTGGCACTCATCTCTTTGGGTGGGGCACAGTGAGATAAAGTCGTCCTGGCACTCCCCCCAAAGTAAATCTAATGACAACCCTCAGGTAAAGAGCTCTACTGACCACCACCGAGGCAAAACAGAACAGAGATAAAAATAGCAACACATTTCTCAGACTAGATTTGGTGAATTGTTATAGTGAAATGAACATAAAATGGCAAAGGTTCCATTCTCCAAAGTCCCCAGATTGAAGAGACTGAGACTGAAGAGGTTAGGCTCTATTGCTTGACTCCTTTCTGAGATGACCACTAGAAGATCTATGAGGCTTCATTTCTTTATTTTCTTTATTTCTTATCTGGAGGGTGGCAATCACTTCCCGCTAACATTAAACACACACACATACTTCTCTCAACTCATGCCTGACAAGCCCCTTTCTCAGGGTGGGCCATCTGTATCTCTGAGCATATTATCCCCCCAGTCCATAAGCCCCTGCTATACAGAGAAATTGTCCCACCTGCCCTGGGAATTTATTCCCAGCAGAGAACCAGACTTAATAATATGCTGGCAAATGTGTCTTAAACAACAGAATAGAAAGACACCATGAAAGAAGAAAAAGAGAATGTTTACCTTGCCCTACAAAGAATAGTTCAGGGGGACTAAAATGTACTGGGGACCATGTATGAGGCACTTTAGAACCATCATGGAATTTAATCTACACGACAAATGTATGAAGTAGCTATTTCCTCCATTTGACTGATAAGAAAACTGATAGGTTCTAACCACTTGTACTCACTGGGATGCAAACCCAGGCCTGTCTGACTCCAAAATCTGTGCTGTTTTGACTACCAGTGTGCTGGTTCCTGAAGAAGGTGGGAACCGTAGACTAGATCCACAGGACCAGCTGAAAGAGGCAACTACTAGATCACCACGCCATGTCCCAAACCTGAGGAAATGAACCAGAGACCCTCCTGGGAACAGGACAACTATAGAGCCAAAATGCAGCACATGACAGGGTGTTAGCCCCCAACCCAAAAGCAGTACAGGAAGAGGTTGAGGGGGGAACTGAAAGAGAATCCCAAGTCCAGGCAACCCAGGCCTTCCTTGGGTCAAAAGCCCAGGTCATGCATGGACCAGCATTAAAGGACACTCAGACTCTAGTGCTCAGCCACTTCAGCTGTTTTAAGACCTCCATTTATTATGGGGTCCCAGGAGTTCAGCTGGATGGTTAACAAACCAGTCGGAACACCTACAGACTCAACAAGAAATCAAAGAGAAGAGCATCAATTCTACAAACAGAAAAGTGACACTTTCTGGAAGGTAGGATGCGTGGAGGAGGGAATTGGAGGCAACATTTGGGAAGTCAGACTGTGGGGGAGGGACCAGCTCCTGGCCAGGAGTAGAGCAGCTCAGCACAGAACCAGAAACTTTAAAAGTCTGCTCCACTGAGGGACATCACTCCAGAGGCTCAGCAGGGGCTGGAATCCTCACTGGGACAGTGTGGTCTCAGGACATGCAGGGTCACAGAAGGACCCAGTGTGCCTAAGTGTGGCAGAGCTCCCAGGTGTCAGAGCGGGGAGGCCCGCTGCAGAGACAGAAATAAGGAGTGGGCTCTCAGCTTGGGCTTACCTTAAACCATGATCCGAGGCACGGTCAGGCCACTGCTCTTCAAGCCAGGAGCCCACAAGTGGCAGATCTGGGGAGACTCCCCTCCTTCCTTCACTGGAAGGAGCAGCACGAGAGCACGATGCAGGAATCTGCTGGGTTTGGAGACTCCAAATGGGGCCTAGCATGAGAGATAGAAACACTCAATCACAGGGTGGGTGAGCACGGAATTGCGTCCAGAGACTAGGGAGACAGGCATGATCGACTGCTTTTCCCTGAAGGTGCACTGAGGACTGGGGCCCCAAGCTCTCAGCTTCTCGAGGCTGAAGACTGGGAGGCCACCATCTTCATTCCTATCCTCCAAAGCTGTACCTACAGAAAGCATTCAGGGAACAAAAGCTCCCCAGAGCGAACCTGAGCAGATTGCTTAGCTTGGTCCCTGGCAAGGGCAAGGCAGTTCCGCCTCTGGCAAAGACATTTGAGAATCACTGCAACAGGCCCCTCCCCCAGAAGATCAGGGAGAACATCCAGGCAAGATCAAGTTCACTGATCAATGAGAACTGTGGAACTTGAGTTAGGGGAATGCACCACATAGAATTCATGGCTTTTTCCCCATGATTCTTTAGTCTTTCAAAGTTAAATGTTTTTAATTTTATTTTTTTCTTATTCAATTTTTAATTTTTTCTCTTTCCTATTTTTGTCTTTTTAACTATTTTATCTTATCAATATTTTTTAAATAAAGTATTTTTAAATTTTCCTTGTTTTAGTCATATTCTATCCCTTCATTGTATTTAAGCTTATTTTTTGTACACATATAGGTTTTTCTTTCTTTAAAATTTTAGGATACAGTTTCTTCTAATAGATAAAAATATACCCTAAATCTAGCACATGGCTTTGTTCTAGTCTCCAGCCTCATCACATTCTTTCCTCTTTTTTTCTTTTTTCTTTTTTGAACCAACTTCTTATCTTATTAATTCCTTTTTTTTTAGAATCTTTTTAAAATTTTCATCTTTACAGTCATATTCCATACCTTCATCGTGTATACCCTTATTTTTGTACATATATAGGTTTTTCTTTCTTTAAATTTTTGGGAGACAGTTTCCTCAAACAGACCAAAATACATCTAAAATCAACTGTGTGGCTCTGTTCTATTCAGCAATCTAATCATATATATAGAGAAAGACAGATAGATATAGATACATATAGATATAGATATGGATATAGCTATAGATAGATATAGATATACATATACATATCGATATAGATTTTTTCCCTTTCTTCTCCTCCCAGTTTCTGGTCGTTTCTGAATTGGTTAGTGTATATTTTTCTGGGCTTGTCACTACCTTTTCATATTTTATTATGTCATTCATCTATTCTTATCTGGATAAAATGACTAGGCGGAAAAACTCACCTCAAAAAAAGAAAAAGAACAAGAGGCAGTATGGATGGCTAGGGACCTAATCAATAGGGACATTAGTAATATGTGAGAACTAGATGACAATTAGCAAGGTGCTTGCTGGGCTCAAAGAAAATCCCTTTCTGGAGAAAGAGAAATAAAAGAACTAAAATCTTACCAAGTTGAAGTCAAAAAAAGCTATTAATGAAATGCAATAAAAATGGAGGCTCTTACTGCTAGGATAAATGAGGCAGAAGCAACAATTAGTCAATTAGTACTATAGAAGACCAAATGGTGGAAAATAAACAAGCTGAGAAAGAGAGACAAACAACAACTGAACCATAAGGGGAGAATTCGAGAGATAAGTGAAACCATAAGATGAAACAATATTAGAATAATTGGGATCCCAGAAGAAGAAGAGAGAGACAGGCAGAAGGTATATTAGAGCAAATTATGGCAGAGAATTTCCCTAATTTGGTGAAGGGAACATGCATCAAAATCCAGGAGGCACAGAGAACCCCCCTGAAAATCAATAAAAATAGGTCCACAGCCTGTCATCTAATAGTAAAATTTACGAGTCTCAGTGGCAAAGAGAAAATCCTGAAAGCAGCTTGGCACAAGAGGTCTATAACATACAATGGCAGAAATATTAAATTGGCAGTGGACCTGGCAGGCCAGAAAGGACTGGCATGATATATTCAGAGCACTAAATGAGAAAAATATGTAGCCAAGAATACTATATCCAGCTAGGCTGTCACTGAAAATAGAAGGAGGGATTAAAAAGCTTCCAGAACAAACAAAACTAAAATAATTTGCAAACACCAAACCAGCCCTACAGGAAATATTAAAAGGGGTCCTCTTAGCAAACGAGAGCCTAAAAGTAACAGACCAGAAAGGAACAGAGACAATATGCAGTAACAGTCACCTTACAGGCAATACAATGGCACTAAAATCATATCTTTCAATAGTTACCCTGAATGTAAATGTGCTAAATACCAAATCAAAAGACACGGGGTTATAACAAAGAATAAAATAACAAGACCCATCAATATGCTGTCTCCAAGAAATGCATTTTAGACCCAAGGACACCTCAAGATTTAAAGTGAGGGGTGGAAAACAATTTACCATGCTAATGGACATCAAAAGAAAGCTGGGGTGGCAATCCCTATATCACACAAATTAGATTTTAAGCCAAATACTATAATAAGAGATGAGGAAGGACACTATATCATACTTAAAGGGTCTGTCCAATAAGAAGGTCTAATAATTTAAAATATCTATGACCCTAACATGGGAGCAGCCAATTATATAAACCAATTAATAACTAAGTCAAGGAAACACACCAACAATAATACAACAGTAGGGGACTTTAACACCCCCTCACTGGAACAGACACATCATCTAAGCAAAATATCAATAAACAAATAAAGGCTTTAAATGACACACTGCACCAGATGGACATCACAGATATATTCAGAACATTGCATCCCAAAGCAACAGAATATACATTCTTCTCTAGTGCACATGGAACATTCTCCAGAATAGATTACATCCTGGATTACAAATCAGGTCTCAACTGGTATCAAAAGATTAGGATCATTCCCTGTATATTTTCAGACTCTAATACTTTGAAACTAGAACTTAACCACAAGAGGAAAGTTGGAAAGAACTCAAATACATGGAGGCTAAAGAGGATCCTACTAAAGAATGAATGGGTCAACCAGGAACTTAAAGAAGAATTTTAAAAATTCAGAGAAACAAATAAAATGAATACACAACTGTTAAAATCTCTGGGTCGCTGCAAAGGTGGTCCCGAGTGGAAAGTATATAGCAATGCAAGCCTTTCTCAAGAAACAAGAAAGGTCTCAAGCACACAAACTCACCCTACACCTAAAGGAGCTGGAGAAATAACAGCAAAGAAAACTAAACCCAGCAGGAGAAGAGAAATAATAAAGATCAGAGAAGAAATCAATGAAATAGAAACCAAAAGAACAGTAGAACAAATCAACGAAACTAGGAGCTGGCTCTTTGAAAGAATTAGCAAGATTGATAAACCCCTGGCCAGACTTACAATAAGAAAAGAGAAAGGACCCAAATTAATAAAATCAAGAATGAAAGAGGAGAGATCACAAGGAACACCAAAGAAATACAAATAATTATAAGAACATATTAGGAGCAACTATACCCCAGTAAGTTAGACAATCTGGAAGAAATGGATGCATTCCTAGAGACATATAAACTACCAAAACTGAACCAGGAAGAACTAGAAAACCCAAACAGACCCATAACCAGTAAGGATATTGAAGCAGTCATCAAAAATCTCCCAACAAACAAGACTCCAGAGCCAGATGGCTTCCCAGGGGAATTCTACCAAACATTTAATGAAGAATTAATACCTATTCTCCTGAAACTCTTCCAAAAAATAGAAATGGAAGGGAAACTTCTAAATTCATTTTATGAAGCCAGCATTACCTTCGCCCTAAAACTAGACAAAGACCCTATCAAAAAGGAGAATTACAGACAATATCCTTGATGAACACGGATGCAAAAATTCTCACCAAAATAATAGCCAATAGGATCCAACAGTACATTAAAAGGATTATTCACCACGACCAAGTGGGATTTATTCCTGGGCTGCAAGATTGGTTCAACATCTGCAAATCAATCAACATGTTACAGTACATTAATAAAAGAAAGAACACGAACCATATGATCCTCTCAATAGATGCTGAAAAAGTATTTGACAAAGTACAGCATCCTTTCTTGATCAAAACTCTTCACATTGTATGGATAGAGGATACATACCTCAATATCATAAAAGCCATCTATGGAAACCCACATCAAATATCATTCTCAATGTGGAAAAACTGAGAGCTTTTCCCCTAAGGTCAGGAACACCGCAGGGCTGTCCACTATCACCACTGTTATTCAACACAGTGCTAGAAGTCCTAACCTCAGCAGTCAGACAACAAAAAGAAATAAAATGCATCTGAATAAGCAAAGAAGAAGTCAAACTCTCACTCTTTGAAGATGACATGATACTTTATGTGGAAAACCCAAAAGACTCCACTCCAAAACTGTTAGAACTCATACAGGAATTCAGTAAAGTGCCAGGATCTAAGATCAATGGACACAAATCAGTTGCATTTCTATACACCAACAGCAATACAGAAGAGAGAGAAATTAAGGAGTCGATCCCATTTACAATTGCCCCAAAACCATAAGATACCTAGGAATAAACCTAACCAAAGAGACAAAGAATCTGTACTCAGAAAAGTATAAAGTACTTATGAAATAAATTGAGGAAGACACAAAGAAATGGAAAAAACGTTCCATGCTCATGGGTTGGAAGAACAAATATTGTGAAAATGTCTAAGCTACCTTGAGCAATCTTCATATTTAGTGCAATACCTATCAAAATACCATAATTTTTTTCCAAAGAAATGGAATAAATAATGCCAAAATTTATATGGAGCCAGAAAAGACCCCAAATAGCCAGAGGAATGTTGAAAAAGAAAATCAAAGTTGGTGGCATCACAATTCCAGACTTCAAGCTCTATTACAAAGCTGTAATCATCAAGACAGTATAGCACTGGCATGAAGACAGACACATAGATCAATAGAACAGAATAGAGAGCCCAGAAATGGACCCTCAACTCTATGGTTAACTCATCTTCAACAAAGCAGGTAAGAATGTCCAATGGAAAAAAAGACAGTCTTTTCAACAAATGGTGTTGGAAAAATTGGACAGCCACATACAGAAGAATGAAACTGGAACATTTCCTTCCACCACACACAAAAATAGACTGAAAATGGATGAAAGACCTCAATGTGAGATAGCTATCCATCAAAATCCTTGAGGAGAACACAGGCAGCAATCTCTTCCACCTCAGCTGCAGCAACTTCTTCCTAGAAACATCACCAAAGGCAAGGGAAGCAAGGGTAAAAATGAACTATTATGACTTCATCAAGACCAAAAGGTTTTGCACAGCAAAAGAAACAGTCAACAAAACCAAAAGACAACCAACAGAATGGGAGAAGATATTTGCAAATGACATATCAGATAAAGGACTAGTATCCAAAATCTATAAAGAACTTTTCAAATTCAACACCCAAAGAACAAATAATCCAATCAAGAAATGGGAAAAAGACATGAACAGACATTTCTCCAAAGAAGACATCCAAACGGCCAACAGACACATGAAAAAGTGCTCAACATCCCTCAGCATCAGGGAAATACAAATCAAAACCACAGTGTGATACCACCTTACCCCAGTCAGAATGGCTAAAATTAACAAGTCAGGAAACCACAGATGTTGGCAAGGATGCAAGGGAAGGGGAACCCTCCTACACTGTTGGTGGGAATGCAAGCTGGTGCCAGCCACTCTGCTAAACGGTACGGAGATTCCTCAAAAATTTGAGAATAGAACTACCCTACGACCCGGTAACTGCTCTACTGGGAATTTGCCCTAAAGATACAAATGTAGTGATTCGAAGGGGCACATGCACCTAAATGTTAATAGCAGCAATGTCCACAACAGCCAAACTATGGAAAGAACCTAGATGTCCATCAACATATGAATGGATAAAGCTGTGGTGTATACACACACACACACACACACACACACACACACACACACACAATGGAATACTATGCAGCAATCAAAAGAATGAAATCCTGTCATTTGCAATAATGCGGATGGAACTGGAGGATATTATGCTGAGTGAAATAACTCAATCAGAGAAAGGCAATTATCATATGATCTCTCTGATATGAGGAATCTGAGTGGCAGGGCCGGGGGTTGTGGGGGGTAGGGAGGGAAAAAAATGAAACAAGATGGGACCAGGGACGGAGACAAACCATAAGAGATTCTTAATCTCAGGAAACAATCTAAAGTTGCTGGGGGGTGAGGGGGAAGGATAGGGTGGCTAGGTTATGGAAAATATAAAAATTAAAAAGAAAAAGGTCTCCACTTAATTTCCTTCTATATCCAGCTCTGCTGGTGGCAGAGGATGAGGCAGTGACTTGGTATTGAGTTATAGCAGAAAGAAGCCTTCCCTTCCTTGTCCTCTGGTCCTACCTTTTGCCTTTCACCAGGTACTTCACTGTGACAGATGAGACAGGAAGTTATAGAGGGGATCTTTCTCGCCTTCACAAGCAATCTCCACCAGATCCCAGACCAGAAGACTTTTGGTGAAAGTCTTGCCTACCTAGGGGTCTGGCTTCAGAGAGGATCTGAAGAGCAGAGCTGAAGGGACCCATCTGCCCACTGGCAGCCTCAAAATCTACCTCTGTCTCTATAGACAGGTTGACCCATAAGAAAATACCCATTAAATAAAGAAACCACTTCCCCTGTTAGAAGAAACCCATTGCACTGAAAAGATAATTTTCATGGGGGAAGGAGCTGTAATCACCTCCCAACTCTGGCTCACTGAATCTTCCTTTTCCCCTGAAGGTCCTAGGTCTCACTCTGACCTTACCACTGTCATTCCCTTGGTAAAACAGAACAGAGTCTGCCAGATTAGAGCAAAGAGGACCTTGGGAAAGTAGTATGCTAGAGAGTAACTCTCATTCCCAGGACCTCCACAGTTGTCCCCCATAATAGGGCTCTGCCTCTTTCTCATCCACTCCTATTACCACTGTATCTGCACTAAGAACTTTCTGAAACACACTGGGGACAGCAGAGGGCAATGCCAGAAACCCAAACAGCCCAAATTCCACAGCTAAGCCAACCATGGCTAACTCTTCACTGGGACTCACACACTGTCTGTACTATATCTGGGCTCCAAAATGTTATATGCCTGGCTTCTTCCCTCTCTGGCCCTAGCCTGTGTTCATAGGGAGGACACTTCTTACCTCCAACCTCAGTGGGCAAGTGTTTGAAGGCTGGGTTCCTCCCCAGCCAATACTGCAGAAACTTGAATCCCAAACTTCCTAGATACCTCCTTTCTCAGTCCTGGTTTCTTCTCTGATTAATAGATTTCTTTCTCAGGTGATTCTCAGAACTCCACTGTGGTTGATATCATTTATTACCCAGTTCATGTGAAAGTCAACCCCCTACATTGAGAGACATGGCTTTGACCTGCACAGGTTCCACAGTCTGACAAAACTTCAGTTTTAGAAGACCCTTAACATCCAAATATGAAGAGTATCCCACATACAGTATAACAGATGGAGCTTCAATTCTGAAATGTGAGGACTTGCATGTAGCCCAAAATAATAACCTTTAGAACTCTTTGAATATAGCAAAAGAAGTATATTTCTATCCTTGCTATGAAAAGCATGAGGAAATAATTTTTGTTTTGTTTTTGTTTGGGGTTTTGTTTGCTTGTTTCAAACTCTAAAGACAATTTTATTTTAATTAAACCAACAGCCTTAAATTAGCTTTAGTACCAAATATTATCCCAGATTCACGTGAACTGGAAAAAAAAAACATTTGGGTTAGTTTCTGAGTTTTGCAATGCCCAACTCTTACAAGTGCCTGCCTTCAAACTAATGAAATAGAGTTCTTATACAAATGAATTTTAGCAATACCATCCAGAGGTAGAAAAAATATAACAAACGTAGATGGATGGACACACATACACAGACAAGATACAAACAATCTTCTAGCTTTTGTTCTTTTTTTTTTTTTAAGTGTATGGCTGAATACTGGTATCTTTTTTTTTTTTTAAGATTTTATTTATTTGACAGAGAGAAACACAGCCAGAGAGGGAACACAAGCAGGGGGAGTGAGAGAGGGAGAAGCAGGCTTCCCACCGAGCAGGGAGCCCGATGTGGGACTCGATCCCGGGTCTCCGGGATCATGACCTGAGCCGAAGGCAGTTGCTTAACCAACTGAGCCACCCAGGCACCCCTAGCTTTTGTTCTTACTAATATTTGTGGAAAAGACATTAAAAGCCCAATGTCCAAATACCTCCTTTTTATGAAAAACTTTTCCCTAAAGTTCTCCTTCATTCTATTTCAAAGAATTGCTTGGATCACCTGGGGGGCTCAGTCAGTTAAGTGTCCAACCCTTGATTTTGGCTGAGGTCATAATCTCACACACATGATGAAGCCCTGTGAAGCCAGCTGCATGGAGCCTGCTTATGATTCTCTCTCTCCCTCTCCTTTTTCCCCTCCCACCCTGCTAGCACACACTCTCTCTCTCTCTCTCTCTCTCTCTCTCTCTCTCTCAAACAAAACAAAAGAATACAAATAATTTGGTGTATATCTGTTGTTTTGATGAGTGCTGGAGTCTGGGCATTCTAGCAGTTTTTCTTAACTCTTTTTCTCTTTTCCTTCTTCAGGTTCATCCAACTGTAAGCTGTGTTTACATTTAAAGATGTAAAATGTATAATTTCATAGTACAGAAAGAATACAGAACAATTTTTGTTTTCCAGAATTTCAGGGTAATTGTAATTTAAAATTAACCTTCCCACCTATCTGCTAATCCCAAACCTCACCTATTCTTGTAAAATATAAAGTTATTAGAACAAAATTGTACTGTACTTAGGAGAAAGGAAGGTTAATTTAATTTTATTTTTAAAGAGTTTATTTATTTGACACAGAAAAACACAGCCAGAGAGGGAATACAAGCAGTGGGAGTGAGAGAGGGAGAAGCAGGCTTCCCGCCGAGCAGGGAGCCCGATGTGGGACTCGATCCCGGGTCTCCGGGATCATGAACTGAGCCAAAGGCAGTCGCTTAACTAACTGAGCCACCCAGGCGCCCCACAAATCATTTTTAAGAGGGACTAGGAGAAATTTTGGTCCCCTTTTCTTCTGAAAGGATGGCAGTAAGTAAGTCATCAACCTTTTAATTTTCTCTCTGAATTTTGTGGAATCTTTTTAAAAGTAGAGGTAAAGGGCTTATAATTTAAAAGATTTTGCTGCTATGCAGGAGACACAAATTCTTTTGCAGTGAGGGATCTCGGATACACCTGCAATGGACATTGCTAATGAATGCCTGGAGTTGGCAGAGCCTGGATTATCAATCCCTGAAAGGTAGGAGCAAAGCAAGCATATTGCCATTCTCAGGTGCTTGTTAAATTTATTTCCTGGCTTTCAACATTTACATGAGCAGCCTGTACATTTTGAACCTAGAGGTTAGGGCTGACTACTCCCTGTAAACCTTGTAGGGCAAATGAGGCCAGGTTTTAAAGGAAATTTACATTGGATGTGGACATTTATTTCTAAGTCTTCAGCCTAATTTCTGTGGTTTTATCTTGTCAAGGGAGTCCCTAAGGCTAGCCATTATATTACTAAGACAATTGAGAGCTCTCTATAAAGACTATTTTCTTTTAAATATAGTCAATTTAAAGGATCCTTCATTTGATCATTGACAAGTAGGATCTAAGAGCAACTCAAACCAACAAGTATTAATGGTTTAACCAAAGATGCAAGATGCATTCAAGGCGGGCATAGGTGATACAGCCCCATTATCTAAAAGTTTACTTCCAAAAATAGTCTAAGAAAGCAAAGACCTTCATTGTACAGGTGTTAAGAATGGTGTGGTGGAAATGGTGTTGCCAGTCTCCCACAAAATTGTGAGATGCCTCCAGTCACAGACCTGCTAATCTGTGACACCAGGTAGGCAATACTAGAACAGGACTTTACAGCGCTAACAAGCAACAAATAATTTAGACAACCAAGGTTCCTGTGGGCTGGAACCTCTCATGACAAACATCCCTAAGAGCTGGCATGGCTGGATAAAATGAAAGGGAGAAATGAGAGAGAGAGAGAGAGAGAGAGAGAGAGAGAGAGAGAGAGAGAGAGAGAGATTTTCAGAGAAAGAGAAAGTCAGAATCCAATCCCCTATCTGTTTGACTGGCCACCAAAATACACCCCAGCAAGTGTACCCTCCAGTCGTGGAGACCAAAGAGAATATTCTCATTGGTCACAAAGCCAAGCTCTTAGGGCATAGAATAAGAATATATGCATGTTAACAGTCCTGGCCAAGCCTTGGCTCTCATGGAGCCACACTGATACCTAAGAGAGATGTGTTGTAGGGTTGGAGATTGTGTGTTGTTTGAAAATGTACCTCAATACACAGAAATTTTCTAGAGGCTGGCAGATGACCTAGTGTCAATCTAATCTGTTCCATGACCAGCTTCTCTTATCATAGGAGTCTTCTTGAGATGGCGAGTACTCTCACTGCTTTTAAGTGCTCAACTCATGCTGACCAATTTTGCGGCTTCAGCTTCCAACATGTCCCTTAGCAACAGTCTTTACCTCATGTGCACATCACATGACACAGACAAAATATAAAGACAATTTCTGTGAGGAAATAGATCAGTAACCAATGAGTTCTCTACCAAATTTAAACAAAGAGTCACTAGGCCCAAGGAACTAGTTCCACAAATACTTTCCCTTGCAAATCTAAATTTAGAAAGAGAGAAAAGGACTCTTACCATTCTCGCTCCTTTGGACTTTGCAGATAGAGATTCTGGGAGGCTGACATGGTATGAAGCCTCACCTGCTTCTGGCTGTTTGTCAGATGTCCCCAGGATCTCTCAGTGGTAGTCAATAACTTAAAGTGAATTTGCCAAATATGCCAACTGTCAGAAAGAAAGAACTTCCTCTGCTCTATACTCCTTCCAGCTGGACTTAGAGTCAAATTAATAACACAAGACAGATTAACAGGAGAAAATCAAATATAATATGCATACATATAGGGAATCCACAAAGACATGAAATTCCCATAAAGAAATAGTTTTAAATTTAAGGAGGAAAGATGAAAATTATCGGCAAGATTGCCAGTGAATGAAGGACCTGAGAGAACTGTGGAAGTGGAAGAGCCTCTAGCCCTTGGTAATCTTCAATATAGGAAAAATGCTGGTCCTACCAGTTACAGAGTAAAAGAACTTCTTTTAGGAAGGAAGGAAATTAATGAGGTGATTTAAGTGGAGCTAGGATCCTACAGTAGTATCTTCCATGTCTTTTCCATTTTCCACCCCAGAATATATTTGACTCCTCTTTGCTCAAGCCACGCTATTTATGTACCAAACCCTAAAATCACAAAACCTTGGATGGCAAAAGATTTAGAAGTCATCTAGTCCTCTTGTGGCTATTTAAACAGAAGAAGCCATTTAACTTTTACTTAGATACTACTTCCAGATTCCTTCACTGAGGGTAATTCACTACTTCTGGAGACAACTATGAGAGAAAGACCTCTGTTTCTGCATGTTGTGGTTGTGGTTCATGTTTGGTATTAAAGCATAGCCATGATCTGTTAGACACATGCAGCAGATTTGTTAGAATAAAGGCATACCCTTGTGATGGGGTGGGGATGGTCTTGCATGAAGTATCTATTTATCCACTCGTTCATTCATGCATTCACTCATTCAAGGAATACTGAGTGTCTATATGCTAGGTACTATACTTGCTGCTAGATAAACGGAAAAATAAAAGCAGGTATGGCTCTTGCTCAGATGGAGTTTGGAATGTAGTGGTTGAGATAGTAATAAAACAAGGAATCACACAAATAAGGGTGAAATACAACTGAGATAAATGCTATAAGGAAAGGAAGACAGTTCTATGAGAGATATAACAAAGGAATCTGACCTAGCCTAGAGGGGTGGTCTAGGAAACCTTCCCTGAGGAAGTGATGCTGGAACTGAAATCTGAATATTAAGTAGGTTAGCCAAATGAAGCAGATGGAGGTGGAAAGTGGAGAGTGTTCTAGGAAGAAGAACAAGCATGTGCAAAGGCCCTGTGGCCAACAAAAAATGGTATATTTGGAACTGAAAGAAGACCAGTTGGGGTGGACCTTGGAGCATATGGGCCAATGTGATGTGAGGCTAGAGATGTAAGTTTGGACAAGACCTTATAGGATCTTGTAGGCCACATTAATGATTCTTTCCTCAAATGTCATGGGAAATTATTGGAGGATGTTTATATAAGATGATAACACAATTCTGTTTAACTTTTGAAAACAGCACTCTGGTTGCTCTGTAGAAAATGGGCTGGAGAGAATCCAGCATGAATGTGTAGAGACCAGTCTTTGTAATAGATAAAATGAGAGATGATAGTAACCTAGACAGACAAGGACAGTGTCATTGAAAAGATGTGGATGTTCCAAAGATGTGGATGGAACTGGAGGGTATTATGCTAAGTGAAACAGTCAATTGGAGAAAAACAGTTATCATATGGTTTCACTCATATGTGGAATTTAAGAAACAAAACAGAGGATCATAGGGGTGGGGAGGGAAAAATAAAATAAGATGAAATTGGAGAGGGAGACAAACCATAAGAGACTCTTAACTCTAGGAAAGAAACTGAGGGTTGCTGGAGGGGAGGTGGGGAGATGGGGTAACTGGGTGATGGGCATTAAGGAGGGCATGTGATGTGATGAGCACTGGCTATTATATGCAGTGGATGAATAAGTGAACTCTACATCTAAAAATAATGATACACTGTATGTTAACTTATTGAATTTAAATAAAATATGTTAAAATTTTAAAAAGAAGGAAAAGAAAGAAAGATGCTTTCAACACAGGAAAAAAAAAGATGTGGATGAATTAAGAAACTTTTCAGAGGTAAAAATAGATAGGAATTAGTGATGGATTGAATACGAGGGAGAGGGTTGCCAAGAATGACTCCTAGGTTTCTGAACTGCATAATTGGATAGTTGCGATGCCATTCGCTGAAAAGAGGAAAACTGGTAGAGGAGGAGATCATAGGTTTGGTCTTGGATGTAATGAATTTGAGTTGTGTTTCAATTATATCCATAGAGACATAAATATGCAATACATACCATAGACATGGATAAGATTTCCTAATGAGAGAGTATAGAGTGAGAAGATAATGCAGCTTTAAGGAACTCCAACATTCAAAAACAAGTGAGAGAAAAATGAACCCCCAAAAGAAACCAATAAGGAGTTATCAGAGAGATGGGAGGAAAACAAAGAAAGGAAGTTAATGGAAGAGAGTGTCTCAACAAACAGGAAGCCGTCTACAATGTCAAATGCCACTGAGAAGTCAAGTGAAATAAAGATTGAAAGTACCCTTTGGAGTTAATGGCATTAAGTTCATTGGTGACCTAAACAAAAGCATTTTCAGGGTAATGATGGGGCGGAAGCATGATGGAACGTAGAAAATTCTTTTGAGAAGTTTTTTAGGGAGGCAAGAACAATGAGTGATAACTGGAGAGGAGTGTGGAGTTGGGGGGGAGCATTATTTTAAGATGACAGAGACTTGCGACTGAGAAGGATCCAGTTGAGAGAAAGAGGCTGAATACATAGACGAGAAAAGGGATAATTGATCGTGTGAAAAAGTGGGAAGAGATAGGCTACAAAACACCAGTGCAAGGAATGGTCCTCTGAGAAGAGAGGACACCTCCTCCACTGTTAGAAATGGAAAATCCTATGTAGAATATCACTGAGGTAATGTAGGAACTGGAGGCCCTGCCTGATGTTTTAATCTTCTTGGTGAAATAAATGATGAGGTGATTTGCTATGAGAGAAAGTGAAAGGATAGACACAGAGGTTGGAGGTTTAAGTAAAGAATGGGGAAGATTTAAAATAGTGATCCTGAAGAGTGAGTGGTACTAATGAAATTTAGTATGTAGTAGGATTGTGAAGCAGTGTCGATGGCTCAACTGAGATTGATTATTTATACTGGAACAGATCCCGTTTGTGACAATAAAGGTAGGTAGCTAAATAGAGTGGAAGAGATGAGAATGTTTAGGAACCTGGAGGTCCAATTGATGGCTGAATCATCAACATGGATACTGAAGTCCCCTAGGATAATGGCATGACTTGCAGTGAGGGGTGTGAAAGCCAGTGAGAGTGAAACCAAAGTCTTCACTGAGAAAAAAGGGTGTGCTCATTACTTAGGGCGCTCTAACAAAGTACCGCAAACCGGGTGGCATAAAACTACAGAAATTTATTCTCTAATAGTTCTGAAGGCCAGAAGTCCTAAATCAAGGCGTTGGAAGGGTTGGTCCCTTCTTAAGACTCTGAGAGAGATCTATGCCATGCATCTCTCCAAGTTTCTGCTAATTGCTGACAATCCTTGGCATCCCTTGGCTTATCCTATAGACCTATGACTCCAGTCTCTGCCTCTGTCATCACATTGCCAACTTTCCCCTGTGTATGACTATGTCCAAATTTGCCTCTTTTTATAAGGACATTATTTGGGGGCCCACTCTAATCCAGTATGACCACATCTTAACTTGATTAGATCTATAAAGACCTATTTCCAAATAAAGTCACCTTCACAGGTACTAAGGGTTTAAGACTTCAACATGTCTTTGGGGAGGAGGTGCTGACAATTCAACCCACTACAGGGGATATGACCAGGAGGTCTATGCATGACAAAAATGAGAAGGAGTGAGTTATATATCAAAATGATATCTGTCTCAAAAAAAGTTGTGGTTTTTGCAAGAGGGGAGCAAACAAATGATCTGAAAGTAAGGTCTGGGGGCAAAGAAGACGCCCACCCTACTTTCTGACTTAAAAGTCCTGGAAAAGACAACAAGCAGCCTCACATAAGAAGACAGCAGGGAAGATGGAGCCCTCTGGGTAGAACCAGGTTTCTGTTAGGCAAAAGAGGTTGAGAATGCTGATTAGGTAACATCTGGTCAAGAGGGCTCTGGTGGAAGGCTTGGGGAGGTGAAGAAAAACTGGAGGGATAGAGGGATGGAGCGGCTCAGGAAAAAAGCAGAACATTATGAGAACCAATGTAAGTGTGGAGGTGAGGCTTACACTTTAGAAGTGGACTGATAACTTTGGGAGATGTGGGGCAGGGTGAATTTAGTCCTGACATCCTTGAGGAGTTACCAAGATTTGGGCATGGCGGCCAGAAAACCAGCTCTCTCATCCTGGGTTGGTGGCAGCTTCAGGAGCTGTAGACTCTGCATACTATAAGCTTTAGGGTAGTGGTGACACCAGAAGTGGCTATCTTGTACCTTTGAGGCCTAGAGTGGAATGGAGTGAGGCTGTATTCCTTTTTATGAGAAACTGGAAATGACAGAGAAAGCCCAAGGTGGGCTAAGAGGTGGACATTTACTTCTCTTGGTCTTGACTGAGAAGGTATTGAAATATCTAAGAGGAATCCCTTGTGTTGTAGGCTTTAAAATAGGACCCTCTACCACTCTGCCCTATTTGCCAACTCACCCACCACTGCCAAACAATCAAGCAAGCTGCAAATGCTACCTGGTGCTCAAATCTAGGCTATTACCCAGAATCACTAAGACTCTTCTAAGGTGAGCGTGAACTCTTGTGTTCAAATTCTACCTCAGCCATTTGCTAACTGTGTGACCTTAGACAAGTAACTTTATCTGTTACTCACCTTTTTCATCTGGAAAATGGAGAAATAAGAGTTCTTACCTCACAGAATTGTTGTTATAGAGGATTAAGTGACTTGATCTATGTCAATATTGAGAACAGTACCTGCCATTTCCTGCACAATATAAAAGCATTTTTATTGTTATTCATTCTCTCTCCCATCCCACTTAATCACTTGACACTACCCTGCTTGCTATAATAATCTTGACTCTGAACCCTAACTTGAATAACGACTTCTGATCCTTCCCCTACGGGGGTTCTTTCCTGGGTCTCTTTACCTCTAGGCCAATTAAGCCCAGGTGCTTCAACTGTTCTTCATATGATGTGGCTGCTGATTCACCAGCCTAGGGACCCACCTTTGGACACTTTGTACTTTATCAATGCATCACTGTTTAAATGGGTTGTCCAGAATGGAGCACAGTGCTCCAGGTGGGATGTGACAAGTATAGAGAAGGGCAGAACCATCTTTTCTGTTGTTCTTGTTCTATACTTCTATTAATGCAGCCTAAAATCTAATTAGCTCTTTTGGCAGCATCATCACTCTGTAGATTTGTATTGACTTTACAATCAAATCAAGGTCTTTTTCACATGTGCTGTTGTTAAACCAGGCAGGTCTCTTCTGTCCTGTGCTAGAGGAACAAACCAGCTGTAGTTGCTGAAAGGAAGTCAAGTCTAGCAGTCAGAACCCAGTGTATGAGGGGTTTAGCATAAAGGAAGGGCAGTCCAGGCAAGCAGTTGGTGGGTGGAGTTTATGGCAGATGCTACCAGTTTCCTGCCCAATAAGGATTTCCCTCTTCTTCCTTACTCACAGAATCCCAAGTTTGTTCAGAGCAGCAATGTACCCAGCTAAAAGTAGTGGACTTTCTGGCTTCTTTTGCAGCTGGGAGTGTCCATATGACACAGTTCTAGTCAGAGATGTAGGTAGATGTCACTGGGGAGAGTGTTCCACTCTTTAATAAAAAATCAAAGCCTGAGGCACCTGCGTGGCTCAGTCTGTTAAGTGTCTGCCTTAGGCTCAGATTATGATCTCCAGGTCCTGGGATTGAGCCCCAGGTCAGGGTCCTGGCTCAACAGGGAGTCTGCTTCTCCCTCTTTCTCTGCCTCTCCCCTAAATCATGTGCTCGCTCTCTCTCACTCTCTCTCAAATGAATAAATAAAATATTTTTTTTTAAAAAGCCAAAGCCTCTCTGGAAGGTTCTTTCTCCTTAGCTTTCTTGCCCCACAGGTGTTTCCCCGTCTTCCTGTCTATAATGCATATATGAGATCCAGAGCTTTAGCAGATGTTCTGTGACCATGAGACAAAAAGCAAACCTACCCTAAGGACAGTCGAGATGAAAAGCCAGGGCCTTAGGGTACCTGGCTGGCTCACTCTGTTAAGAATCTGCTTTGGGGGGCGCCTGGGTGGCTCAGTTGGTTAAGCGACTGCCTTCGGCTCAGGTCATGATCCTGGAGACCCGGGATCGAGTCCCACATCGGGCTCCCTGCTCGGCGGGAAGCCTGCTTCTCCCTCTCTCACTCCCCCTGCTTTTGTTCCCTCCCTGGCTGTGTTTCTCTCTGTCAAATAAATAAATAAAATCTTAAAAAAAAAAAAGAATCTGCTTTGGACTCAGGTCACGATCCTAGGGTCCTGGGATCGAGTCCCACATCAGGCTCCTTGCTCAGAGGAGAGCCTAGTTCTCCCTCTGCCTGCCACTCCTCCCGCTTGTGCGCTCGCGCTCGCTCTCTCTCTCTCTCTCTCTCATACACACACACAACTAAATAAGTAAAATCTTAGAAAAGAATAGAAAAAAGAAAGCCAGGTCCTTGATGGCATTGTTGAATTGCCATACCAGCATTCAGGGAATTTTTGGTATACAAGACAAATAAATCTCTTAGATAGCCACTATTGTAGAGCTGCCTATTATTTTGCCTATTATTTCCTATTATTTAGCTAACTGACATAGGGTTACCATATAGGAAAACTGGAGGGCTAACATGAGTACAGGAATTTAGACACTTAGTAATACAAATGGGCAGTTGGGGTCAGAGGAGTTCATCAGTAGGCCATTAGGCCTCAGCCACTGGGTGGGGGCTTGGGGTCAGGATTTTATCCCTAGATGGTAGACTAAGGACTGTTGGGGGATTGGTGGTCAGGCAGAGTCTCTGACTGGGGGACTCAGCCACAGGACAAGGAGAGAGAAGGCCAGGGATCAAACTGAGCAATGAAGTAGAGGCTCAGTGGAAACTTAAGCTAAGACTCAGACCAGTGGCGAAGGGGTTACTTGATGCTGAGTTCCAGTATACAGGGCGAGGTTACTTCCATCCTTCCTCTTTTAGGACAGGTATAGCCTACAGGTGGAAGGGAAAGTACTCCAACTATATTAAGGGAGGAGGGGGGACAGAGGATGGGATCCAGGAAAAGTCTAGCAAGCTTTAGTTCAAGCTGTGCTTTAGCCATCCTGACACTCTTCTGTCGGGGGCACGCACCAAAGATGGCGCTGCGTCTGCTGTGGAGAGCACCACATGGGACGCAGCAGCGGAGGCTATGGCGCTGAGTGCATGAAGCAGCTACAGGAAGCGCCCGCCCTGAAGATCACGTGACCGCATGCCTCATACGTGGGTCCGTGCTCAGTGTGTGATCACCGGACTCCACCAATGCCTGCTGGCCGTGCAGTCCACGCCCCACGTGATCTCCTCTCTGATTGGCTGGGATACTATATAAAAGGGGGCTAGAAAGCTTCCTGAGGGGAGACC
>PITA01013800.1:0-56068 GCA_004023965.1 Spilogale gracilis | reverse complement strand
CATAGCCATCCAAGCCTCACTCAAAAAAATTGAAAAATCCCAAATACACCAACTCTCATTACACCTTAAAGAACTGGAAAATCAACAAAAAATTAAACCAACCCCCCACACAAGGCGGGAAATAATAAGGATTAGAGCAGAGATGAATGAATCAGAAACTAGAGATACAGTAGAACACATCAACGAAACTAGAAGCTGGATCTTTGAAAGAATTAATAAGATCGATAAACCATTGGCCAAACTAACCCAAAAGAAAAGGGAGAAGACCCAAATCAACAAAATCATGAATGAAAGGGGAGAGATCACGACTAACACCAAGGAAATAGAAACAATCATCAAAAATTACTATCAACAATTATATGCCAATATGTTTAACAATCTAGAAGAGATGGATACATTCCTAGAAACCTATAAGCTCCCAAGACTGAAACAGGAAGACATTGACGATCTGAATACACCTATATCTAGTAACGAGATCGAAGTAGTGATCAAAAACCTCCCCAAAAACAAGAGTCCAGGCCCAGACGGATTCCCTGGGGAATTCTACCAAACATTCAAAGAAGAAATAACACCTATTCTCCTGAAGCTCTTTCAAAAAATAGAAACGGAAGGAAAACTTCCAGACTCTTTTATGAAGCCAGCATCACTCTAATCCCCAAACCAGACAAAGACCCCATCAAAAAGGAGAACATCAGACCAATATCGCTGATGAATACAGATGCCAAGATTCTCAACAAGATCCTTGCTAACAGGATCCAACAATACATTAAAAAAATTATCCACTATGACCAGGTGGGTTTTATCCCAGGGATGCAGGGGTGGTTTTACACTCACAAAACAATCAATGTGATAGAACAAATCAATAAGAGAAGAGAAGTCTTTAAATTTTTTATATACAATTTTTGGTATAGTAAATCTTCAATTAAAGTTGAATATATGGGGGCACCTTGGTGGCTCAGTTGGTTAAGCGACTGCCTTCGGCTCAGGTCATGATCCCAGAGACCCGGGATCAAGCCCCACATCGGGCTCCCTGCTCGGCGGGAAACCTGCTTCTCCCTCTCTCACTCACCCTGCTTGTGTTCCCTCTCTAGCTGTATTTCTCTCTGTCAAATAAATAAATAAAGTCTTTAAAAAAAATAAAGTTGAATATATGATGGGTTTTCATTTAAATTACTTATATTGATTTATTTATCTATGAAGTGGCACAGTATATAGTGGATAAACATACTGTCAAGGAAATTCATAATGGCCAAGTGACCACGAGAGTTAGCCCAGAAGTAGTTTGCTGGTGATGAACAATAGGAACCTCTCTTACTTAGTTTCAATGTATATAATTAAATCCTGAGGACACAAACCTGGTCTTAAAGTGATGCAGAAATGAATTAAATAATCAAATCTCAGAACTTACTGATAAGGCACATTTAAGCTAATAATTTTACATTTAAAAAGAAATTAAAAAGTCCTACTTTCAGAAAAAATAACAATAACAATATCAATACTTGCCCAAGCATAACAAGAAGGATATATGACCCAGCAACAGTACATATATTTTAAAAGATTTCTGGATAATAACTTATCTAAGGTCTACTTAAGTTATCTGTGATGATGAGAGAATAAAAAACTAGAACAAATGGGTGAGAGAACTGGTGAGGTATAGCATAAATGAGAGAGGATTTATTGATGACAAATATCACAAGGAAGAGGAATTTAAATTGTTTTGGCTAACTCCCAGTTGTTGATGGGGAATGAGTGGAAATTTCAGAGAGTCAGGTCATTATACAGAAAGCTGACCAATAGGGGCCCCTGGGTGGCTCAGTTGGTTAAGCAACTGCCTTCGGCTCAGGTCATGATCTCAGAGACCCGGAATCGAGTCCCACATCGGGCTCCCTGCTCAGCGGGAAGCCTGCTTCTCCCTCTCTCACTCCCCCTGCTTGTGTTCCCCCTCTCGCTTCGCTTCTCTCTGTCAAATAAATAAATAAAATCTTTAAAAAAAAAAAGAAAAGAAAGCTGACCAATAGGTGACATTCTACTTCTGCTTTAAATCCTATATTCTTCCATTCTCATTAGAACTCTTAATCACAAATAGGGAACTCAGAGCATATGGGAACTAGTATTTGTGAAAGATAGTGGAGTTTAAGCATCTTTAACTGGTTGACCTAAATAACCTTTGGAGACACTTTCATTCCTTATTTTGTGATAAGTTAGAGCAATTTATTAAGGTGACTTATTGTAAAATAGGTTGGAATCAAGAAAAGAAAGATAGAAATTTGCTGGTGTGTAGGTAGAAAATATGATATTTAGTAGAAATAAAATTCTTGTATCTACCTTCATTAGCTAAAGTAACAGTTCACTGACTTTGGAGGATTCTCCTCTGATGCCATTAGACTTTTAAAGTAAGTTTTATGTCAAATAGGAAAAGGCATCTAAAAATTAAAAAGATGATATTTTGAAAAGAGTCCCCCAAAAAGACCATTTTCATATAAAATATAAACAAACATCAAAAAAAGGTGCACCACAATAAGCTCCATATAGTGAAGGGCACTGTATAGGATCATAATTAAAGCCTTTATCGTAACAATATTTGTCTGACACTATAGGACAAAATGCAGACAGAGAATGGTTTAAAATAAGTGAAAATGTATCCAATCAAAAAAAAAAACTTTTGAAGCCAAAAACTCAAGAAATATTCTTTATTGACCTTGTTCAATGTTTTCATGTAATCAACTAGAATTATTTTAAAGTTCTGCTTTCTATAACTTTTTGAAATGATAAATTTGATTCTTGATGGGGAATCTGCATTTCATCACAAGGATGGTATACAGTGTCCTTGGCCAAGATATTCTTCACAGAAGTAGGCTATTTTTGTATTTTATGTTAGCATATTTAAAGACACATACTCCAGGTGAGTAGCTTGCTCCAAAATGCACTCAATTTTTATTTGTGGATAAGGCTCTATTTCTTCAGTAACCATCCCTCAACAGATTCTACCTCAATATCCTCCTCAAGAACCAATCCTGGAAATTTTCTGGAGAGCCTACTGCAGGTAACTACATGTACACCAATTCTGTTTTATGTAAGGTAAACTGACAGTTGTCGTGGCCCAAAGGATAAGCGTGGCACCGACGATGTAGTAGAAGATTGAAAAGCATATAAAAGAATATAACAACTGAATTCTAGCTAGTTTTAAAAAACAAACAAACAGGAGATATCTCCAAGCTTAATTTCAATAAAAAATAAAATAATAAAGAGATATAAAAATAACTGGGGCATTCAAATAATAGGATGCCCCAATTGTGATTGTAAAGTTCATCAAAATTAACCATGAAAATGAGGATATGCTAACTAGTTACTTAGTACCTTTGGTGTTAACTGTACTAGCCTAACTTCTAATTTAAATATATATATATGATGATAAAATGACCAGAGATAGCTAATTTGGAAAGGAGAGGTGAAGGTCACTGGAGGTTCCAGAATTTCTAAGCTCGAAATTGTTAATATCCAAACTGGCCTCCTTCCTGAATAGTGTCCAGATGGTGGAGACAACACTGATATGTGGTCTTAGCTGCTTTTTGACAAGGAATTGTCACCAGTAGGTGACCCCATAAGTCTGGAGGCATGAAAATTATTAAATGATGCAAGAAAATGCCTGCAGGCCAGGACACCATGGGTCCCTGGGAAGCAGGAGGGGCAGAACCTCAGAAAAAATGAATTTTTAGTTGGAGCTTATACAAAAGAGATTGTTATCTTTCTTTGCAGATAGACGAAAATAAAATCAATTTAGTTTCCACAGATATTGTGTCTAAAAAGAAAAGAAACAAATTCTCCTTTAGAAGATATAAAATCATATAAAAAAAAGCAAGGTGAATGGCAGAAACTCTTGGTAATAGACACCAAAGTTAGCTCTGATGCTATTCTATGAACCCAATATAGTCTGGAAACTACTATAATAGTATGGAGACATTATCTCTGCCACACACATCAGTCAGAAGATAGAAAGAAAACGAAGTAATCCAAACTAATAAACTAATATAAGGTGAAATTTTAATATGAGCCCTTCCTGAACAAAACTGGCAAGCTCAAGTCCGATTAATTTTCCAAAAACATAATTCTAGTTGTCAGAAAGCAACCCACTATTAGCAATTATTTTTAGCAAAATGATGCAACTGGAAAACAAGTTGAAAATTGTCTTTTCTCTGTTCTTCACTACCCCAAAATAAAATGGTATTATATTAAAATCTGTAAAATAAAGCTAGTGTATAAAAGTGATGAAGTATTACTTCTTGAAGGGAGAAATTATACTTCATATCTCTATAAACAATGACCTAGCTCAATAGAGGGAGAATAATCTAATATTTAAGTAAATCACATACCATCTTGATTTTGCCATTTCCTTTTAGAGAGATCTAATGCTGATAATTAACACACCTTTAAATTATGCTTTCAAGTTCTTCCACCTAAACACTAGAAGAAACTACGTTGAATATTAAAATATAGGAAATTAACATTAGACATTAATATGTAAGAGATTAACATTTGAAATTAAAACTGTGTCTTTAAAAAGTTACATGAGATTTTGTTGAAAAAAAGTATGTCATTCTCTATTAAAAATCAAGATTAGGAGATGTGAGTCAGTTGTTAGAAGTTGCAATACCACAGTTGAAACTCCCCTCCCCCAAACCAAACTCTGAAATTGTAATGTGTAATTCTATATTATTTTTGTTTTTCTTGAAAACTCTGCTCCCTTTATAAATTAAAGCACTGGATTTTATTTACAATCACCATATAACCACTTCAGTAAGAATGCTCCTTAATTTTTAAATTCAGACTTCACATCAGTAACTGAGTATTGTGAAACTCTTAAAAGAATATGAAGTCATGCTTTTCTTTCCTGGCCTTTCTTTTAATAATTTGATATCAAGAAATATGAATGCAACAATATCTTCAAGATTCCCTTCCATATGCCAGCATATATATGTAAATTGTCCTAGGCATTCATGTTTAGTCAGTTTCTTTATAAACATAAAAAATAAATTAAGAATAGATGACTCAAAAGTCTCAGTTTATCCCCAAATCTATACAGGCTAAGAGGAGAAGAAGGGAACTCTTTATAAGAAATACTTTGAGAATTCATGTAAGTTAAGATTCTATAAAAATCCAAGTTTTTAACCTCAAGTAAATCTATTTCATTTTTAAAGGCCATTTTGAAACTAATATCTACTACCCTTTTATTAGTAATTGATCTAAATGAATTCTAATGAGCAAAGTCATTGTGTAAGAAGAAAAAGATTAGAAACCAAAATTCAAACCCAAGAAGTCACCAGTACTATTTCTCAAAAGCAAGAAAATTCATGGGAGGAGTGAGAGTATCTGGACAATTTTAACATATGTAATAGAAAGAAAATAAATAAATGATTTAAATTATTTACTTTTCCATTGTATCTAAGACACTCCAAAATTTGAAATAAGTTTCTGATATACTGAAGGAGATAGATGACTGCATTAATCCAACATTCACAGGTAAGCTTTGGATGTGAAAGGAATACATTAAGACAAAGAGGAACCTTCAGCTGTTCAGGATAAAATAAGCCTTCAAGCCCAATTTAAAGGACAGCAAGTTTTTTTGTTTTGTTTTGTTTTTGTTTGCTTTCCTAATTGCTCATATGCAGTGAGTCTACAAAGCTTAGAAAACCATAGCCAGTCACTTAAGCGTAGTATACCACCTTGGGCAAATAAGCCCTTTAAACACAAATTCAGAATGTGAAGACAAACATCTAAGTCCAAAAACTACAGTTGGAAACTGTTCACGGAGAGTTTGTATCTGATAGGCTCCCTACTATCCCCAAAACACCGTGGGACACAGTTTTCCTATACTATAATTACGGAATGAGGAAAAAAGGCAATGCCTTGGTGGGCGTGTACTGAGGAGGGTAAAATCTGTTCCCCACAGTGCTGTTAAAACACAGGGACAATACTATGATCACGATCGCACATCATGCAATGTACTCGCTTTCTCTGTACCTTCCTTTCCCAAATGCAATGCCTACCTTCTGTGTGGACTGCAGAGACATAGGTCCAATTGTAACGTTTGACTATGTCAAGCATTGCCCTTGCTTGTAACGTGTCAGAAGGGACAACCCTCAGGAAGTATTTGTACAAAGTTTTGTCACTCAGGTCGATGCTTGTGGCAGAATATGCAATCTGGGGAATGTCGAAGAGCTGGAGCAGGTTCTGCACTTGAATGGCTACAGAGCTGGAGCCTGGGCCGATCACACCCGCAATAGGCTTTTTAGTCCTGCCTAAGGGGAGGGACTGGCCGTCAGGCAGGCACCGGTTGAGCCCATCCTTTTCATCCCGAATGGAAATCAAAGAGTCCCTGATGAACTCAATGCTCTGCTCCAGAGCCACGGAGGAGTGCCAACAGGAGTCCCGGATCTCACTGCCCAGGGTGATATTGGGCAGGAGGACCGGGTCCGCGTTAATCTTATCCAACGTATGGAACATGGCCTCCACTCTCTGAATGCCATACTGCTCCCTGATCTCTCCACACTTCCTCTCTGGCACCTTCTCCGCGGGCGGCTGGTGGTGGACTGAAAAGAGGGCTCCAATGATGACATCTCCGTCCATTCTGGCCACCGAGCGCTGAGACGAGGCTCCCGCCAGCAACACTTTTCTGTTGGGTCCCCTGGGAAGAAGGGACATCTCCAAAAAGATCGCTGGGAAAAAAACTAAGAGGAGCCGGGCCATTGTGCTGCTTTCCCACCCTGGTCCCGCCGGCTGCTTTCCCACGCTGGTCCTGCCAGCCGGCTCTGTGGGCTCGCAAAGTAGACAGATGCCCGACGCCTGCCTCTCCCAGCTGGGTCCTGCTTGCCAACACCGCTGGTCCAACACTTTCGTCGCCGCCGGCACCCCGCCTCCTTCCCCTCCTCCTCCTCTTCCTGGTCCTCCAGGACCACCTCCTTGTCCTGGAGGCGTTTCTAGAGGAATTCGAGCCCCCTTCTTTACCGGTGCATCAAAGTAAACTGGCCAAGAGTACAATGGGTGTCGTGGTGGCAAGCCGTGAGCTGGACGCTGAAGACAAAAAAGGAAGAAAATCAAGTATCCGCTATCACAGGACCTGTTTCAAAACTCCGGGTCAGTGATGTTAATAGTTGCCCCGGTCCATTTCATCCCAGCACATCATGATACCGGCTGGACGGACAGCTTGGGAGGCAGCTATGGTCGAGGCAGAAGGTGGTGTGTCCTGTCCGCAGTCCCTGGAGGCGCAAAGCCCCGCCGACCCTCCCCCTTCAACCCCCGAAGCCTTTCCCAGGTCCCCAAATACCCGTTACACTTACAGACTTGACGGGGAAAGGGAATAAAGGGGAAGAGGAGCTAAGTCTTTTAATCCAAAAGAACTTTCCGGATTTGGAAAGATCAACTTTTTCCAGAAGAAATTTGGAAATTCATTATGAAGGTGGAAGCATTATTTCAAGATGAACGCAAAAAGGGAATGCACATTTGACTTTAACTTCGAGGGTTGAAGAGACCTCAACATACAGTCCGAATAGTAAATATAATTTGCCAGGTTGAGGAAATCCATATTAGTTACTAAGGCAACGCCTGGTAAAGTCTAGGCATGTCGGAGTTTGGTATGTCTCCCACACCCGCCCCCTCCCCCGAAACCCCACACACACCCAAGAAGTCAGGCTTACTGTAGATGTTCAGGGGGAAAGGGTGCAGATAAGGTAACTTGTTTCCCGCGATGGAGGGTGGAGGAAGGGGGTGGAGGGGGCCCCTGCACTCGCCTAAATCGGGACCTTTGGCTTGCACAATTCTAGAAAGGGAAATGTGCGGAGATTCTGGGGAGCTCTTGCAGCGGTAGCTCAAGCTCTGCCGCCTTCAGAACCCTGGACAGTGCTCAGTCCTGCTGCAGAAACATTCCCCCGCAGCGGCTGGAGGGGACGCCTCGACCAGCGAGTTGCAATTTGATCCTCTCCCAACCCCCCAACTTCGCTCTTGTAACCCTCCTCCCAGCGTTCTTTACACACACACACACACACACACACACACACACACACATACGTACACGCACACGTACACACACACACACGCACACGCACACAACCTCCCCTTGTCTCCCACCACTCCTCCATTCTCATTTTCTTCTCCTTGGAGCCAGTGCTCCTGAAGGTATATTCAAACTGGTCCGCTTCGGGGGCAGAGGCGCCAAATATCAGCCGCCTGTGGGGCTGAAGTTGGATCCCTCTCGTTGCTCCCCAGCTCCCTTTCTCAAGGTGAGAGTCGGAGGAGAAAGGAGCTAAGGGAACGGGCGGGGAGCAAGAGCACAGGAGGTAAGCCAGGCAAAAGGAGAAACAACCCTGGCATCCATGGGTCCCGACGCTTCACAGGGATGCTGGACTAAAAGAAATAAGCGGAGATGCCCCTGGGACCAGGAGGAAATCCCATAGACCTGGACTGTCTGCCACTGTGGGTGGGTTTCACCGCCCAGAGGTGTCTGCTCACCTGGGTCTACTTGGAGAATTGGACTTGAGACGTACCTGAGTCCGGGTAGACAGCGCTATGGTCCTCGGGCCAGAACACCGCTCGGGCCACGCTCGGTTCGCAGACGCCTCAGCTCTAATCCAGACGGTGCAAGGATGCGATCTGGGCTGTACACTAGTGCCCTCTTTCTTCGGCACTATTTTACCGCAAGGAAAAATAGAGGGAGGGGGAGGGGGGAAAAACAGGTCACCCAAGGCTTGATCTCATGCATTAAAATCAGTCGTTTGATGTTGCGGGGAGAGAAAAAAAAAAGCTAGGGAGAAGTGAGAAATATTAAATTCTCTACTACCAGAGGGTTTTAAAGAAAGCTGCCAGATCTGGCAAAAGGAGTAGGGAACCTCTTGAGCTGCTTTAGGTGAATATTCTTTGTATATATTTCAAGGACCTAAATACATTTTCTCTCCCTGAAAGTAAAGCCTATATACTGAGGGAAACAGAATATATGTGTAGACATCTCAAGGTCTACTAGTAGATTTCAGGGGAAAGGCTGCATAGAATGGGAATGGAAAAGGAGGGATATGCATATCATGAATCAAGATAAGCGAAATGAAGAAAGGCAAACATTGGCTGCATTTTCCAGGTCAAGATGTAACTAAATTGAGATGAGAATTGAGTCACATGAAAACACTGGAGTGAAAAACACTTATCCAAATTCCTCCCAGGCTGCTATCACCCTCCCAACAGGTCTCCAGTGTTGCTTCTTACTGTGTGAAAAGTGGAAGTTAAATCACATTCCTCTGGGAACATGTTAGCTGAGCAGAATGTGTCCCAGCTTCTTCAGAGGGGAAAGGCAAGTGACAGTGTGCCTTTCCACTCTTGTTCAAAGCTTTCTATTTGTGACATCTGCAGAGAAGAGAGATCAGCTTATGTGGGTCCCTTTATAATCACCTTGCTCATGGCATCATTATTCTCCAGGCTGGAGCCACATCAGTTGGAAGGGACAAATCACATGTGGCAATTTTAAATACTCTTTTAGTGTGTTCCATGAAACTTTAGAAAGGAAACAATACTTCCCGTCAAGAACAAATCCTCTTTCCCTTCTGGTTCTGCTTTTTCCCCAAGTGTCTGATTTTTCTGGACTTTAAACAACATAAAGAGGACAGGATTTTTGTTTTCTTTTTCCACAAATAATGAAATGAACCAGGTAACAGCCTTTAGACCTAAAAGTTCTCAGTTCTGGAAGTAATAGTATGTTTACTCAAGGAAAATAGGAAGAAGTCAGTTTCTCTCTTCACATATAGGGTAGAATGATTCTCTGCCTGTACCCTTAGGAAGATATCTGCTCTAAGAAGAAACCAAAGGTGTTCACAGTGCATCATATTATCTCACTTCCTCTAATAGCCATTTAAATTCCATTTTAGATAATGCTATTCTAGTAAGATAAGCCCTAAACATTATTTTCCTGGAATATTTCATGGATACAGTGAATGTACAAAGATTGCTGTGCATATATAAACCATTAAATATGATTTACAGTATTAGATAAAAATGTCTCTTAAGTCCACATTTAACTTCAATGTGTACCACTCAAAGTTGAATATTTTTAATACATTGCATTGACATAGTTTGGAAAAGAAACTGCTACTGAGGGAATAATTAATATTCAGATTTATTTGCTTTCAATACAGTCCAAGTAAACACGATATATTCAGGCTGACTGAAACAAATCATTTTAAAGAGGAAGAACTTGGGGATTTTAACATAAAAGGTTTATATGTGTGTATAAATTAAATAGTACAGGTGTTAAGAAAATTTTTAGCTTCAAATGTCTTGATCTGATATTGCAATTAAATGTATTGATAAATTTTTTAAGATTTTATTTATTTGACAGAAAGAAACACAGCTAGAGAGGGAACACAAGCAGGGGGAGTGAGAGAGGGAGAAGCAGGCTTCCCGCTGAGCAGGGAGCCCGATGTGGGGCTCAATCCCAGGTCTCCAGGATCATGACCTGAGCAGAAGGCAGTCGCTCAATAAACTGAGCCACCCAGGTGCCACCTGTATTGATAATTTTTTGAGACCAACATTAGAAGGCGCAAGGACAAAAATAAGGCAAGAAGAAGGCATTGAGAAAGCAGAAGACAAGGTTAGCCAAATACTCTTTCTCTTTCTGGAAATTAAAACTTTACAAAGGCAGGGAGGGTAATATATGTACAGACATCTAAGGTAAGGTTCTATTAGTAGGACTGAAGAAAATTACTAAGAAGATGAATTATATATAAATTAATAAATATAGTTGAATACACTAATATAGGCATATATGCTAATCTATAAGAATTCAAAAAATGTTAAAAGTGCATGGATCCAGAAATGCTGTCAGTATATTTATTTGGTGCTAGTAGTGTAGAATATTATATTCTGTATGTGATTTGTAGTAGGGTAGAAAGTGTTACAAGTATTTTGGGTTGGAAAATCTATTTCATGCAAAATGCAATGGAGACTGAGTAAAACAATACCCAACACACTATCTCTAGACAATGATTGAATGTGCTGCTGTAACAATAAAGGCAACAAAATTCTCATTGTTCTTATATGGTAATTAAACAATATTATCCTTAAACAACATTGTGATCACTCTTCTTAGGGATGTATGCTTAATTTTCATTGCTTTCCAATCATCAAGGACATCATAGAGGAACTGGTCTAGATTTTAAATAAGCAAAATGATGTAAAATTTTCCACATAAAATTAGTTAAAATTTCATACTTTTCGAAGTGAGCAAGAATAAGATTTTTTTAAAAGAAAGAGGTAAATAAATCACATATTTCAAATTGTACTGTACTCTCATGGGTGTTTTGAAAAGTAGTTTACAGGGGCACCTGAGTTGCTCAGTGGGTAAAAGCCTCTGCCTTCAGCTCAGGTCATGATCTCAGGGTCCTGGGATCCAGGCCTGCATTGGGCTCTGCTCAGCAGGGAGCCTGCTTCCTCCTCTCTTTCTTCCTGCCTCTCTGCCTACTTGTGATCTCTCTCTGTGTCAAATAAATAAACAAAATCTTTTTTAAAAAAGTAGTTTACAGAGTCATTGGAATATGGAAGTGAAGCATACACAAGAGGTAATAGACTGAAGAGGTAATACCAATTGAAAATAGAAATGGGATCAAAGAAGGTCTTTGTAGAAAATTGATTTGTGGAAAATTGAAATATAATGTATCACTAAAGAAATATAATTATCTTCAAGTAGATCAATGTTGTGGAGAGCAAATACCATGTTTTTCCATAAAATAACATGTTCCATGGGCAATTAATTTAATCTAGTGTGACATTTCTTATATTCTTATATTTAATTTGTGAGTTCACAAGATAACTCAAGCCCCAGTGAGATTTTTTCCATTTCTTTACCCAATTTTGTTTGTAAAATTGCTTAAATCAAGAGTGAAATTGCTGTCTTCATAGAACTTTGTGTTCTAAAGCAAATGCAATAAAAATTATGAAATAAAGCCTCTTTCTTTTAGAAACTCAAAATATTGTTATAAAACATGATTAACAAAGTAAACATAGTATTTTAAAAGAACTAAAATAAGCTAAGTTTAATATACATTCAATTATTTTATTGTTCTGATTAAAAGGCTATAACTACATATGCAGACATAGGACCAAAAGAAAGCATCAGTTTCATGAGCAAATAGAAATCATCAATGGCTCTGTGGACTCATGCAAACAGACTAGAAAGCATGCATTTTGCCACATATTGTTCCATTACAAGTTTCCAAGCATTTATTTTTAAAGTATTAAAATGCAATTGAAGAGAATAAGGAAATCACAATTATCCTGAAAGCACAATAAGGGCTATAATTATTGTCTGCTTTATACTCTGCTATATCCCATTGTCTAAATTAATATCTGGTTCATAATAGGGGTTAAAATATTTGTGGAATAAATGAATGGATATGATCTCCCTGGACACTAAAAACATCTTTTTTAATGCTTTTCTTTAAAACTATCAAAGCCAGGTAGTTTATAGATGTCTCAAGTTATTCTTTTTTTTTTTTTTCAAGTTATTCTTATGATGTTAGAAGAGTAATTACTTTGCAACTATTTGTGAAGTGCAAGTAACTGACCTAATTAGTATTAAATCATTTGAAGTATATTTACACTACAAACCTTGTTTCACTTGAAGTACTGAAATTTGTTCCAAATGTGAAGAAATAACTTTCATTGCTGTACTGCATTTGCACCAATAGCAAACGAAAACTTAAAAACTATAAGGGTAAAAAGAAGATAATACATAAATGGAACTCACCTTTATCCCATGTTGTGGCTATGTGATTTGAAAATAACAATTTGAAAAGATTCTCAGAACCATCATATGCGATGTGTAAAAGCAGGCATATTACCTTAGTCTTACAGAAGGGAAAACTGAGGCACCAAGAATCTATTCCTTGCCTAAGCTTAGTGAACAAATCAGGGATAGTGCCATGTCATACTACATTTATTCCAAATTCATTAGTTCATAAATACCAACTGTATGGACTAAGCTGTTATTTATTTTCATTTTTCCTCAGGATTTAAACTGATGCTTTCTTCTCAGAAAATACTTAAATGATAAAGAAAATAAATTTGAATTCCTTTCCTTTGGGCCTTTCATCAGTTGAGGGCATAAGCATTACAGGTGATTGTTCTATTTGCTTAAAATAGCTGTCTTTTATAACAGCTCTAATAACAGCAGTAACCTACTTGCAGAGACTCGCAGTCAACTTTGAGCAATTAAGAAGGAAAAATAACTAAATTTTCATATCTAATAAAGGCCTTCATTAGAAAAGGCTTTATATTACTACAGTTTATAAAGAAATTATAGAAACACAAGAAATTAAATTATCATCCTGTTTAAAAGGTAACATATTGTATTCCTGCCTCACAGGAGAGAAAATCTACAATGTGGTGGTTATTCCTCTAGCACATCACCAAAATATTGATCTACCTAAAACACAGCCCTTTTTCTCTCAACTGCACAGTTCGAACCTACAATGTATTACCACTGTGAATGGGATAATGTCTAAATTCCTCAACTTGGCAACCAAAGTCCATTGACTGAGGAGGGGGTTCATTCAAGCAAAGCATGGTAACTATTTTCATCCACCCCTTCCCTTACCTAAAGTGGGCAAAGTTGGAGGTGAGCAAGTGACCAGAGAAAGCTGTCTCAAATGGGCCCAAGGAGTTATCAGAACAGCAAAGGCATGTTTTTTAGTTTCCTAGGAAACTCTGATGTGACTCTTAATTAAAAGCTACTGATAAAATTTTATCCCCTTCTCCTACTTATTTTTCTAATCAAATAAGCCTTACATTTTTTCATACCTAAGCTCATACCTCTCACTCTACTAAAAAAAAAAAATCCATCTTTTCATTTCTTTTCTATGTATTTGTCCTTCTTCAAAACTCATTTTAAGGGTGCCTGGGTGGCTCAGTGGGTTAAAGCCTCTGCCTTCGGCTCAGGTCATGATCTCAGGGTCCTGGGATCAAGGCCCGCATCGGGCTCTCTGCTCAGCAGGGAGCCTGCTTCCTCCTCCCTCTCTGCCTGCCTCTCTGCCTACTTGTGATCTCTCTGTATGATAAATAAATAAAATCTTTAAAAAAAACTCATTTTAAATTCAACTTACCCATGAAAGCTTCCAGTTCAGAAGGAAATCATAAAAAAAAAAGTGCTTATATGGCACTTTTATGTGAGAGGACACCGTAAAAGAATATCACTAATTGTTTTAGATTTGTTTTTTACCTAGCCTCATTCACAACTCTTGTCACTTTCAAAATAGTGATGTACTCCAACTATATTGCCATTAATAAAAATATTTTTGGAATGGTGATGAAAGTATATATGTATTATTTTTAATATCATTAATCATAACAAATAATCATCCTTTGAGTGTGGATTTAATTTTCTGGGAGTGGACAACTGGTACTGAAATTCTTAAATAATAAAAAGTAACCAAATTCCTTGGAGAGAGAGAACTGTGTCTTCTCACAATTGACTATCTAGAACCTTAAAGAGTAACTATACACTCAACAACTATTTGTTGAATAAATCGGCAAGTTTTTGATTAAAAATGAAGTGTGATTCTGAAGAAATTATATTTCTTTGGTCTTAAGAGCAATTCTGAAGAGTGAGTCCAAAAATGTTTAAGCAACTGCCAAATCACTGGCTTTCTAAAGAGAGTAACAATCTTCTGGTTATAAAAATATGAGTCTACATTTTTTAAATATCATTATTTTTGGTTACATATTGTGTATGGATTTGTTGGCAGTGATTTAGGAAATAGTGATTAAATTTTAAAACTGTATACATTATTTTATTTAAGTTTTATTTTTAAATAACATGCAAGACACAACTAAGAAAGACTAGAAGGAAATTACATAAAAATATTAAGTTATTAGCTATAGAATGTAGCATGACAATTTCATTTTTCTGTATTTTTCCTAAAATTTCTGCAATAATTGTGTGACTGTATTAAAATGTTATATTAAGATGGGAAGCAAATCAAAAGGTTCCCAAATATCTTCTATAAATGATGGTGGGTTCAAGGAACCAAGTTTACTAGGTTATGGCTGCTATCTTCACTTGCCTTATTCACCATCTAAGATAGTCCATTACCCCTTTTATGTATTAAGAACTCTTTTGAGGGGCGCCTGGGTGGCTCAATTGGTTAAGCAACTGCCTTCGGCTCAGGTCATGATCCCGGAGACTCGGGATCAAGTCCCACATCAGGGTCCCTGCTCGGTGGGAAGCCTGCTTCTCCCTCTCTCACTCCCCCTGCTTGTGTTCCCTCTCTTGCTGTGTTTCTCTCTGTCAAATAATAAAATCTTTAAAAATTAAAAAAAAAAGAACTCTTTTGAATACTGCAGAAAATAAGGTACATGTCTGGCCTTCCAGGAACTTGGGGTAAGAAACACAGCTGGTAAATAACCAATACATAATAGTTTGGGAGGAAAAAAAGAATAGTGTGGAAATCCCAAAGCACTATGGGACCACGTGGGAAGGGCACCAGTATTCAAAGATCAGGAGAGACTTTCCAGGGAAAAGAACATTAAAATAAAGATTGAGAGGGATGCCTGGGTGGCTCAGTTGGTTAAGTGGTTAGGTGTCTGTCTTTGGCTCAGGTGATAATCCCAAGGTCTTGGGATAGAGCACTGCATCAGGCTCCTTGCTCTATGAGGAGCCTGATTCTCCCTCTGCCTGCCACTCTCTGCTTATGCGCTCTCTCTCTCCTTCTGACAAATAAAATCTTTTTTAAAAGTAAAATAAAGATTGAGAGTAGAGTTACCCAGGTGAAGAGAGGAATGAATGGCAAAAAGATAATCCAGGCAGAGAAACATCAGTAGTCCAGAAACAAAGGAGAGTGTGGTGTTTGGGGGAACTATAAATGGCTTGGCAATGCTAATGCAAAGTAACAGAGGATGGGGGTAGAGGTAAGCTGTTCCTTTGATAAAGAAAGTCATGATGATGTGCTTCATAAACTGTGTTAAAGAATTTGGTGACATGGTAGCAAATAGACCTAATGAGGTTGAAATTGGTGGAGGAAGGACAAGCCACATCATTTTATGTAAGATTCAGAAAAATGACCCTGATAAAATTGAAATGATGGACTTCAAAAATGTGAGAAGCAAGAAGAACAGTTTGAAACCTGCTGGACTATAAGTTCTTAGAAGAAATTAGAATATCTTTGTACATCTGAGGAATGAAAAGATATCTTAGAAACAAAATACAGTGACCATAAACTTAAAAAATTGATAAATCAAACTTCATCAAAGTTAAAAACTTCTGTTCCTCAAAAGGCCTAGGTAAGAAAATGAGAATACAAACTACATATGGGAAATAGGTGGCAGATATAGAGATAGAAATGTATATGACAGGTTTTATAGCTCGACTATCTGAATTACTGCACATCTGTTTGAAACAGGTATATTCTTTGGGTATGAATAATTCTCTAAAGCTCAGAATTTTCATGGAAAGAATTCCTTTGTAGGCTTAAGAATAAAGTTGTTTTCCAAACTTCAATAAACTCATTTAAACCATTCAGATATACTGAACTTACACCCATACATAAATTCTTCACATAGCCAAACCAGCCAATGCAGTTCACCATGGAAGCACTTACAATACACTGTGTGCTGTATCATTAATACAGGGTGGCCTATCATATTGATTCTGGAAGCTGGCCCAGCGAACCATACCAACTGGTTTGGTTGGCCACCTATAACCCCAGATTGGAATTTTGAAGTAAACTTATTATTGCCAAGTTCTTGAAGACTGAAACATAAGAATTTCTTAGATGTTTTCTGCATTTCTTGCAATTAATATTTTCCTCCTTAAGTCTCACTTTGCCTACCCTGTAAGTCATGATATGTCTGTGAAATTATTAATTGCTTGAACAATTAGGAAATTTGTAGAGTCTTGATTTTTCAAGCTCATGTCATAAAAATTTGGTATTCTAAAAGAGCCCTGAGGGTTATGAAAGCTAATTATATAGAGTAATGATAATAATACTTGTTGGTAGTGATGGTGATGAAAAAGTAGCAGAAAAGAGCCCAGGTATAAGCTCTAAGAAACTCCAAGTGGCTGAAGAAGGAGAGCTATAAGAAGGGAGGAGCATCCAGAGAACTATAAGAAAAACTGAAAGGATAAGTAAGATGTTAAAGACGCTAAGAAAGAAGAGGATCTCAATGAGGAGTGGGTAATTTATGCAGGCCATTGCTGACACACACAAATTATGATAAGAACAGAAAGGCGTCCCTCAATTTAGCAACATGGAGAAAACTGGTAGCCCTAGCAAGAACAATTTGGTCAAGTGTTGAGAGTAAAAAACAGACTGAAGTGATCTGTACAGTTAGTTAGATACAGAATAACCCAAGAGAATTTACAGGCTCATTTTTAGAATTAATAAGAGAGTTCTGAAAATGTGGTATACCAAAACCAACTTCTTTCCTACATACTGATAAGTAAGAGAAAATTATCTAATTGAAAAAATACTCTTTAGGGGCACTTGGTGGTTCAGTCAGTTGAGCATCTGACTCTTGATTTCAGCTCATGTTAACGATCTCAAGGTGGTGAGATTTGGCCCTGCACTAGGCTCTGCACTCAGTGTGGAGTCTGCTTGTACCTTTCCCTCCCCTCTTGCATTCTCTCTCTCTCTCCCTCTCAAATAAACAAATAATTTTTAAAAAATATATATATTCTTTAGATCTGGTAAGGAAGGCAAATTGAACATATCCATTTACTTTTCCTCCCTCAATAAACCTCATTAAAATGACAATAAAAAGTTTTTAAGGCATAAATCTACAAGGTAATAAGACTAGGAAATGAGAAAATGGGGGGTGGGGGGCGGTGGATAGGGAAGTAAGCAAAAAAAGTAACTGATTGAAAAGATTCAAGCAAACTAAATTTTAAATTGACAACGAGAAAATCCATAGGCAATTTTCAGTTATACCACAGAATCTATATCCAGAAACTGGAGGCATCAGCTACCTCTACAAGTAGAAATGAGAGTGAGGCTAAAAAAAATAAGAGAATTGGTTAAAATTTAAGATGCAGAAAGAACCTCAAACCACCTCACTTATTCTACATAGCTAGTTAACTGCCCCTCTTCCCTCATTTTACAGAGGAGAGCAGAAGGGAAATAGAGATCAGAATGATGAGACCTACTCCCCTTCCCTCTACTGCTACTCATCTGTCTGAAAAATTGACATCCAGGTTTATATCTTCCATGCAGGAAATCGGAGGATGCTTCTCTGGGTAATCTTATGAGTGACGGGTCCAAAAGGGAAGACAGACATATTCTTATGTTAAAGTTACCTAAGAGAAAATCCAAACCAAAGTACCCTGCAATACACAGGTGAACACAAAGGCTTTTAATTAGCTTTTAAGTATAGGGAAACAAAGCAATTTGCCCACATCATACGGCTAATTAATAACTGTCACATCTAGGATTCAACTTAAGGCTCTCTGGTTCCTTCCTCCATGCTCTTAACTGCTATACTCCACTGCTATCAAAAGGTTAAGGATGGAGGAAGCTTATCAATCATGGATTCAAAATTCTGAAATGTGTTTTCGAAGGGTTTGAGAGGGTCAGGGTGGAGTTCGAGCCAGTGTAGATGATATTCACAGCTATAATTGATGAGAGAAAAGGCTTGCATTTTAGGCAGAAGGTGGACATATGTCTGGTCTGCCTAGGACACACCCAGTTTATTATTCTTATAGATTAATTAATGCCAATTAATTTTTAGCACATCCTTTTAGCTTTGAAAGTATCTTGGTTTGAATGACAAAATACATGGTCAACCTGTCAATGACCAATTCCCCCAAACATAGATGGAAAGAAAAATTTAGCCCACAATACTTTGAAGGCAGAATAACAGATAAACCTAACAGTCTTCTTTTGTGGCCTAGAGATTGCAATATAAGAGTAGACCTCTTCCTCCTGCTTCCTGGTTGTTATCAAATTCAGTATATACAGCATGAGTGTAACAGTAAGAAAGCATAATTCATCTTCACAGGAGAGTAGTCATCTTGAAGAAATATAGCCCATGCTGTCTGAAAAATTTTTATTTCTGCTGGGATTCAGATATAGCAGACTTCAAATGTCATAGACTATTCATATTTTTAATTGTGATTGGCAACACGGTACTAGAAGTCCTAGTCTCAGCAATCAGTCAACAAAAAGAAATAAAAGGCATCTGAAGCATTAAGGAAGGTAAACTCTCACTCTTCGCAGATGACATGATAGTCTATGTGGAAAACCTAAAAGACTCCACCCCAAAACTGCTAGAACTCATACAGAAATTCAGCAGTCACAGGGTATAAAATCAATGCACAGAAATCAGTTGCATTTCTATACACTAACAATGAGATAGAAGAAAGAGAAATTAAGGAGTCAATCCCATTTACAATTGCACCAAAAACCATAAAATACCTAGGAATAAACCTAACCAAAGAGGAAAGGATCTGTATTCAGAAAACTACAGAACACTCATGAAAGAAATTGAGGAAGACACAAAAAAATGGAAAAATGTTCCGTGCCCATGGATTGGAGAACAAATATTATTAAAATGTCTATGCTACCTAGAGCAATCTATATATTCAGTGCAATCCCAATGAAAATACCATCAACTTTTTTCAGAGTTGGAACAAATAATCCTAAAATGTGTATGGAGCCAGAAAAGACCCCAAACAACCAAAGGAATGTTGGGGAAAAAAAAAAAAAAAGCAGGAGGTAGCATCACAATCCCAGACCTGAAGCTCTATTACAAAGCTATAATCATCAAAACAGTTTGGTACTAGCACAAAAACAGACACAGATCAATGGAAGAGAATAAGAACCCAGAAATGGACCCTCAACTCTATGATCAACTAATCTTCAACAAAGCAGGAAAGAATATGCAATGGAAAAAAGACAGTCTTTTCAACAAATGTTGTTGGGAAAATTGGACAGCCACTATAAAAGAATAAAACTGGACAATTTCCTTATACCATACACAAAAATACACTCAAAAGGCATGAAAGAACTAAATGTGAGATATGAATCCATGAAAATCCTAGAGGAGAACATAGGCAGCAACCTCTGTGACCTTGGCCACAGCAACTTCCTGCTAGACATGTCTCCAAAGGCAAGGGAAACAAAGGCAAACATGAGCTATTGAAATTTCATCAAGATAAAAAAAACCTTTTGCACAGCAAATGAAATAGTCAACAAAACCAAAGACAACCAACAGAATGGGAGAAGATATTTGTAAATGTCTTTTCAGATAAAAGGTTAGTACCCCAAATCTATAAAGAATTTATCAAACTCAACAGCCAAAGAACAAATAATCCAATGAAGAAATGGGCAGAAGACATGAACAGACATTTCTCCAAAAAGACAACCAAATGGCCAAGAGACACATGAGCGTCAGCATCAAGGAAATACAAATCAAAACCACAATGAGATACCACCTCACACCAGTCAGAATGGTTAAAATTAATCACTCAGGAAACCACAGATGTTGGTGAGGATGTCGAGAAAAGGGAAGTTCTTACACTGTTGGTGGGAGTGTAAGCTGGTACAGCCACTCTGAAAAACAGTATGGAGGTTCCCCAAAAGGTTGAAAATAGAACTACCTAGGACCCAGTAATTGCACTACTGGATATTTACCCCAAAATACAAATGCAGTGATCAAGGGCCACTGCACTGCTGTGTTTATAGCAGCAATGCCCACAGAGCCAAACTCTGCAAAATAATATGTAAATCAACAGAGGAAAGGATAAAGAAGATATGGTATATGTATACAATGAAATGTTACTCAGCCATCAAAAAAAAAAAAGTAAATATTGCCATTTGCAATGACATGGATGGAACTAGAGGGTGCTATGCTAAACAAAAGTCAATCAGAGAAAGACATCTATCGTATGATCTCTCTGATCTGTGGAATTTAAGAAACAAAACAGAAGCTCATAGGGGAAGAGAGGAAAGAATAAAGCAAGACAAAATCAGAGAGAGACAAACTATCAGAGACCCTTAAGCATAGGAAACAGAGTTGCTGGAGGGGAAAGGGGTGAGGGGATGGGGTAACTGGGTAATGGATATTAGGAGGGCACATGACGTAATGAGCACTGGATATTATATAAGACTGATAAATCACTGACCTCTACCTCTAAAATCAATAATACATTATATATTAATTTAATTCAAATAAAAATAAATAAATGTTTTTTTTTTAATTACATGCATGGAACAAAAAACCAAACCAAAACAAAAATTTTGACTGGGATTAGGTTAAATTCTAAAGAAAAAAAAACCTGTAACAATTTCCCTCATTCTTCCTTACAATTACTTCAATAAAATAAACTCTTCTCATTTTCCAGAATCAAACTATAAATGAAAATTGCTCTCTTGTAGCAGGAAATGATAAAAGGAAATGTATCAGGGATGATAATAGAGAAATGGAAAATTTAGGCCATGATTCCCAATCCAGGTCCTGTGATATCCAAGAATGTCTTCAATTATCTTTTGGAGATTGTGGTAGGTTGGTATATAAAGACTTAATTAATTAATTAATGGATTAATCTATCAATTGATATTCCCACAAAGAAATAAAATATAAATGCCAGTATAGTTACATGACTAACAAATAAGTAAACACAATTAATTAAGTAAACAAATAATTTAAACGCTGTAGAAGAGTGAGATAAAATGAACTTGGCATGCACTCCCATGTCAAAAATGAATTTACCACTCCCAATTCAATATGAGATATCTTAGGACCTGTACAGGGGGACTTATAATATACATACTACATGTGAAAAATCTAAGTAGACCTAATAATTTATTCCCAAGATTTTATAAATCTGGAGATTGGATTTCATACAGTATTTTCTACTTCAAAGAACCATGAAGTTCTTTCAGTTAGTAAAGAGCTCAATCTTCCATGAGACTTTAAGAGGTACAACACTATATTTTTAGGATGAATTAATTGCAATCTCTCCAGCCTGACTCACATCCTATAGTTAATATTCACTTATCAACATTTACGTATATCTCCACTGTCCTCATGCATGCTATTCTTATTCTTGCCTCTTTTTCTCAGGCTTGTCCTCTTCCTGTCATGCCAATATCATCCATCCCAGAAGGCCCAGCTCTTGTTTCATCTCGTTGGGAGGCTTTCACAAAGCACTGATCTGCACTGATTCCTGCCTTTTATCATATCTTTGGGACTGTGTCACTTAGATTTACCATAAGAAAGTACCTGTATTGTTATGTCTTAAGTAATTAAGAAGTAAAGACTACATGACTCTTGAGTTTAAGTATCAAATCAAATTATATTCTTATAACCTATGGTATAGATCCATGCATATAAGAGATTCTCAGTAAAAACATGTGTATTAAAAAATAGAAAATTATGAGAACGGCATGGGAGAAAAGACATAAATGTGGAATGTAAGAGATTTCTAAGTTTTCTTCCAACTTAAGCAAGTGGAGTGGTTTTTAAGTGCTCCCAAAATTAAAGAGTTTTATTATAAGAACTCCCAATTCCTTTTCAAAAAAAAAAAACAAAACACTTGGCTTCACTGTGAAGTTGGGTTCTCAATTTCTGACTCAAATTCAACTAATGATTTTACTTTTAGCCTTGACTCTATTACTATACTAACAATTCTATTTTCTTATCTCTGTAGGGATAATTACCTTGTAATAATTACCTTGTAAGTGATTCGATGAGTCAAAGTTCTAATAGCACTGTGAAAAAGGGCCTATATAAAGGTGCATCTTCAATGAGGCAAATAATGTACAAATCATATGTTTGGTTGGTTTTTAACTTGCCTTCTTAACATGAGGATACATAAGTGCATATATCATCAACTGACTGATGTATTAGCATTTTACCACAACAGAAATACTGAAAATAGGCAATAGAAAGAAAAAATATTATTTGAACTATACATACAAAGAAAATTCATTTCAGATTTGATTACAAACAATAAACTAGTTATGCATATTACAGTTGAGTTTGTCGTTTATATAATAAATTTCATGTACTTCATAAGCACCTATTTTTAAAGTACCAATATATACATCTTAAATGATCTAATAACTACCATTATAAAATATTTTCTGAAAAAATTTAGTTTTGAAGCTAGATTCTTTATTAAAGCATAAAAATTCAACTCAACTCAATAAAATTCATAAACCATGAAAGTATCAACAGAAAATCTTTCACATATCCTTATCACATTACTTCCAATTTTGTTCTACAAATAAAAGGGAGGTAAACCTTTAAGTTCCTTTTAAAAATCCTCAGTGTTATTAGTGTAGTAGTTTTCCTTGAAAAATCTAAAAGATATTATTCTCCAGATTCTATCACAGAAACAGAGAATGACTGAAAGAAATCACCCAAAGAAACAATGCATCTTAAAATTTTAAAGCTAAAAAGCCTTAATCCCGCTCTCATAGTACATCAAAGAGCAATCCAAGGACCAAAGTGACATTTGACCAAGGTTTTGCATGTTAAACCAAATGTAGAATATTAATAATCTGACTCCAAGCAATGCTTGCCATGTGTCTTAATATTCTACTATGATTCAGTCATTCAATAAACACTGAGTACTACTGTAGGCCAAATAACATGTTAAGTATGAAGGACAAGTACATAGCTGTTAGAGAAGATAAATATTTAAACACATAAATTGAAGTGTAACATGGTACATATTAGAATATAAGAGAAGAATGAGCAAATAATTTTTTCCAGGTCAAGGGCAATCCTGTGACCCCACATAAAGTGATCCAGGTCTTTAAAGGATGAGCGGGCTGCCTTAACAAATTACCTCAAACTTTGGCTGGAAATGACAGAAATTTATTTTCTCATAGTTTTAGAGGCCAGAAGTCTGGAATCATGGTGTCGGTAGGCTCGGTTCCTTTTGGAGGTTATGCGGGAAACCTATGCCTCAATCCTAGTTTCTGTTGGCTGCTGTCCTGTAGATGCAATCACTCCAACTCTTCATATCGCCTTCTCTTCTGTGACTTTTCCCCCTTCTCTTTTCCTTTAAGGAAACTTGTCATTGGTGAGGGCCTATGCTAATCCAGATCTTACCTCAAGATCTCCACCTTGATTACAACAATCCTTTTTCCAAATAAGGTCAGCTTCAAGGGTTCCAGATGAGCATATTTCTTAGGGATCACTATTCAATCCATTCTAGAGACAACCAAATTTTCACAAGTGAAAAAAGTTTGAAAGACTATTCCAAGAAATCATGGAATATGGCAATGAATAAACACCATGAAAGAGCATGTCGTTTCAGGGAAAGAGTAAGAAGTGTAAAGTAACTAGGATAAACCTTGAGAAGGGATGCAAGATAAGGTGTAAACAGCAGGTTGAGATCAGACTGAGAAGCACCTTGTAAGCCAAACTAAGATTTTGGATGAAATTTCTATAACAACAACTTGAGGGGGGGGGGGCACCTGGGTGGCTCAGTCTGTTAAGCATCTGTCTTCAGCTCAGGTCATGATCCCAGGGGCCTGGGATCAAGTCCCACATTGGGCTCTCTGCTCAGGGGGGAGCCAACTTCTCCCTCTGCCAGCTGTTCCCCCTGCTTATGTTCTATCTCTCTCTCTGACAAATAAATAAATAAAATCCTTAAAAGAAAAACAACTTGGGGGTTAGAAGAAAAAGAAAACTAGAAGTTGAGGTGCTTTAAAACAGGGATAGTAGGCAAGTTTTTGTTTTAAAGAGACACTGGAAATATTTTGGGCTGCAGCAATATCTCTGCCCCAACTACTCAACTCTACTATTATAGCATGAAAACAAAGACAACAGTTAAATGATTGTGTGGGTATATTCCAATAGATATTCAAGGGCACTGAAATTTGAATTTCATATCATTTTCACAGGTCATGAAATAGCATTCTTTTGATTTTTTTTAAACATTTAAAAATGTAAACCCATCTGTAGAGATGATGTCAGGAAAAATGGTGGAATAAGTAACTCCATAGAAACATCAAAGAAAAAGCAAAAATTGTCAAAATCAATTTTGTCAGAACTCTGAAAATTAGTCAAAGATTTATAGCAATCCAGTAAATACTGTAACAAGAAAAAAGGGAACTTTAGAATGGCAGGAAAGCTCTATGGCATTTATACTTGCTCTTGCCCTGTCCCCCTCCCCAGCTTGGCAGTGATACTGAAGATAGTCTATATTCCCTCTATAGAACTTTGATCCTTGGTTTGTGAAAGAATAGAGAAAACTTAATTCTCAAAGAATTATGTTTGTCTATTTTAACCTGTCTGAGAGCTTGGGGAAGGGGTGATGCAAGGTGCTTGACTTGGTTTTCACTTAACTCAAAACTCTCTAGATTGAAAAAGCAGCTGCTTAGAGGACTGAAAATACTATCAGAGGTTAAGACAAGTGTAAATGAATGAGCAACACACTGCCACCAAAAGCAAGAGATTAGAATTTAGGCAAACAATAGACATACTGAAAGCCTGGGAGCAACCACAGGGCATTTCTTTAAAAAAAAAAAAAAAAAAAAAGGCCAGGGGGATGTGCTTTGAAAAACATGCATGCAAACAGGGGAATATAGAAAGTTGCATGCATGACCAGGACAGGGCCCATGCTTAGAGTAAAACCTAAGAACCAGGTTTTCACCTCTGGCTGATCTTTAGGTTTAGCACAAGCAGGAAGAATATCCTAAGGCTAAGCTGTAAACATCTTGCTGACTTGAAAGTGTACCCTCTAACACAAAGCAAGGACCTCAAGACTTTTTTCTCTTTTCCTTTTTTGCCTTTTCTTTCTTTCTTTCTTTCTTCCTTCCTTTCTTTCTTTCTTTCTTCTTTCTTTCTTTCTGTTACTCTTTATATTCTTCTTCCTTCCTTCCTTTCTTTCTTTTTCATTTTGCTCTTTTTTTGGCAACACAGTAGCTAAATGCACACTACACAGTTCAGAGATCCCACAGAGAAGAGAATAGAGATGTTACAAAAATAGTATAGAAAATTCTTTAAACAAATGAACAATTACAACCTACAGCAAACTATAAAAGTAAACTCTAAGGAGGGGGGAGTATTTGATTCCCAGAGGTATCACATTATAATATTTTAAATGTCCAATTTGCAACAAAAATTACAAAGTATGCGAAAAAATGTATGATGTAATCACAAGGAGAATTAACTGATAATGTCCCTGAGAAGTATAGACATTGGGCTTACAAAACAAAACTGTAAATCAGTTAATCTTAAATATGTTTAAAGGGCAAAGGAACAGTTGAAAAAACATAAAGGAAACCTTAACAGCAATGTTTCAACAAATAGAGAATATTAATGGAAATAGAAGTTTTATAAAAAAGAACCTAAGAAATTCTGGAGCTAAGAGGTACAGTAACAGGGGCGCCTGGGTGGCTCAGTCCATTAAGCATCTGCCTTCAGCTCAGGGCATGATCCCAGGATTCTGGGATCAAGCCTCGAATCAGGATCTCTGATCAGTGGGGAATCTGCTTCTCCCTCTCCCTCTGCCTCTCCTCCCTACTGGCTTGTGTTCTTACTCTCACTCACTCTCTCTTCTCTCTCTCTGAAATAAATAAAGAAAATCTTTTTTTAGAAAGTACAAAAACAAAAATTCACAAGAAGTTTCCACAGCAGATTTGAGCAAGCAGAAAAAAGGAATCAGCAAACCTGAAGTTAGGTCATGACTGTCAGACTTACATAGGTCAGAAATGATTTAGCCTGAGGAGCACAGAAGGGAAGGGAAGGGAAGGGAAGGGAAGGGAAGGGAAGGGAAGGGAAGGGAAGGGAAGGGAAGGGAATTAACAGAGCCTCAGAGATCTGTGGAACACCATCAAGCATATGGTCAAATGAACAATAAGAGTCCCAGAAGGGGAGCAAAGAGAGAAAGGGTTGGAAAAAATTTTGAAGAAATAATGGTCAAAATTTTCCTAAAGTTTGTAAAAGACATATCCAAAAAGTTGAATAAATTCCAAGAAATATAAACACAAAAAGATTCACATTGAGACATATCAAGTATGAGATGCTATTCTGAATAGAAGAATGGCAAATATTTGGTGCTATTACTAAATTTGATCACTAATATCCAGCACTGGTCTGAAAAATCCTTTGAGGTCAATCACTATGTCTGATTACGCCCTTAGTTTCTAGCAAAATTTCTGGGAGGAACTGGGAAAGTAGAGAATAAGTAAAGTTGAAATCCCACTGATATAAATAGAGAAGAAGTTGGATAGAGGAATTTAAAGACAATGGGGATGCCATAGAGTGTAAAATTTTTTAAATCTGTGGCACCAGTCCACATGTTTTTATCTACTATTGGCCAACAATTTAAGTTAAGATGATGAAAAGGAAAATAGTTGGAGAGGCAGATGGAGCAAATGTACAAGAATTCTAGCATAGGAGATCTAGTCAATGATATTGTAATAATGCTGTATGGTGACTGCATTTATTATGGTGAGCACTGAGTTATATAAGGAATTGTCAAATCACTATGCTGTATGCCTGAAACTGAAATAACATTATACGTCAAGTATATTTCAATAATTGATTAATTATTTTCTAGTGCCTATCTGTATAAGAAGAATAAGATCAATAAAATTGAGCAACTTGTTTAAAAAGTGCAGGTGTAACTTTACCTGAAGCCACCCAGGATGACTGAGAATGATATGAAAGATAAAAGACTGGAATTTAGTTTCACATCCTTGATAAGGATGAAAAGATTAAGCACCATATAATATTTATTATGATTATTTCTACAATTTAAAACTTCAAAAGGGGGCAAAAATAACTTGTTAGGAAATCAACTCTGTTAAAAGAAAGTTGTATGTGGAAATAAAGCATTACAGATGTGGTCCATATACAATGGACTATTACTCAGCCATCAGAAAGGATGAATATGCGACTTTTGCATCAGCATGGATGGATTGGAGGAGATTATGCTGAAAGAAGTCAAGCAGAGAAAGTCAATTGTCATATGGTTTCACTTACTTAAGGGATACTTATGTTCTTAAAGGAACATAAGGAATAACATGGAGGATATTAGGAGAAGGAAGGGAAAAGTGAGGGAGGGAATCGGTGGGGGAGATGAACCACTAGAGATTGCAGACCCAGAGAACCAAACAGAGGGTTTTTGGGGGGTGGGGGGAAGGGTGAGCCTGTGGTGGGTATTAAGGAGGGCACATATTGCATGAGCACTGGGTGTTATTCGCAAACAATGAATCACAGAACACTACATAAAAACTAATGATGTACTGTATGGTGACTAACATAACAACAACAACAAAAAAATTACAGAGCGGAAAAATAAGATTAGCTTGGAAGAAAACGAAGATATATATATTTGGGTATAAAGCCAACATAAGTGTTGCTATGACTGGGTAGTGTTATCTGTACTATCTAGTGCTTCCCAGAAAGTTTATACCTAAATCATCGTGATTCCTTTGTATGTTTTTCATTTGTTTGTTTTTTTAGGAGTTCCAAATCAGAAGTTTCACAACATGCTAGTAGCCTGCTCTAAGGTATATAACAAAAAGACAGTGAACATCTCAAAGGTACAAAGGAGTTGCAGTTGGCTCTTTTTCCCTATGCATGTAATTTTGTTCTGCTTTGTTTTTGCCAATTACAGATTTCAACATAGAAATAGCCTACTAAAGAAAACAGCTTGGGGATACACGTTGTTCTTAATGACTAGTTACTAAGTATTTTCAGATCTTAATTTTGGGTCGGCCTTTTTTGTAATTATTGATTTCACTTTGAAGCTTAAAAATAAAAGTGTTACTGTGCACTCACATAGTCATTCTGTATCCAAGTTATTAAAAATTGTGTCATTCTATGATCCATGTTTTAAAGCATTCTAATAATATTGCTAAATGTCTGTTTCAATAGGAAGTTTTCAAATTTTGTCTCAGACATAATAAAGCGTAACACCAGAAACCCCAGGAATCAGTCCAATAAATGACTAAGGAATATATTCATCCTTTCATTTATTCATTCAGCAAATATTTGTTAAAGACACACACACACACACACACACACACTCATACCCTCACATACACCTACATATATATTCCAAACTCTTCTGCATGGATCAATACTATCAAAACACGTTTTTAGTTCTAATATATTGAACTTGAAGAACCAGAAATAGCAAATAGGTGGGTATTTAAGTGAATAAAAACCAGTTGATCTCATTCCTTTCAAAATTAAATTACATGCTATATTAACAACATACATCATTCCTCTTCAAAAGAGGAAACTACAATAGAAATACCAACGTACTTGATATTTCATTAAACTCAGATAACCCTTACATTCAAACACAAAGGTAGGAGCCATGAGAAAAATCCTAAGGTTACTTTGTAAAGAATAGTATGATGTCTATCATAGGCAATACACTTATTTTTCTAATCAAAATGGCTACTGTTACTTTATCTTATCCAAATTTTCATTTTTTATACACCCTCAGGAAACTTGTCTTTGGCTCTTCAGCAAGGATGATATTAAGGATATTTTTGTTATAGTACACAGTGTTCTTTTGAGCTATTCAGGGGACATCTATGTGGTTTCAGTGTTAGTGACTACCATATTTTCAAGCAGCTATTTAACTTCTATATTATATCTCCTTGAATCACATATAGAAATATGCTTCTGCTTTGCACTGGCTTCTAGAAAACTCAAAGTTAAATCTGTGATTGACACATTGCATATGCTCCATAAGAATAACGTTTATGTTGTGAATAATATTCTAGAGTATGTGGACAGATATTGGTTTAAACACTAACTACATCAATTCTCCCCAGTTAAATTCACTGGGACATTGCTTTTGCCATTGACCTGTACTTGACTTAAATAACTTGCTGTCCTTTCATATAAGTTTTCTATTTTCTATTTTGAGTCCATAGCTAAAAATATACTACTTCGTATGTATCTATATACTTACACAAACACACAACACACATATACACTACAGTGCACACATGATGACCGTGTACTTGACAGTCATAAACTTATCTATGAGACTGGTTTATTTAGTTACAAAGATGACATAGTTGTTTTTGGTTTTTTGAAAAAAAAGCTATACCAAATCTTTCCCTTTGGGTTTCCTTTTCCTTCTGAGGATCTACTCCACCACTGTATCCAGGTAATATAATTTTTTTAGCTATGTTGGTTATTAGAACAATCCAATCTCAATTTTATAGACAGTCTCTTCATTTTAAAAATTTTATTACATATCTGATTCAAAGAACTTCTTACACACTCATCCTAACCCAGTTAGGTCTGTGACTCTCTAGAGGCTTAGATTTAGAGCAGGGATCTGCTTTTCACATTCCTCTCCTCTCCTCTGGCCTCTTCTCCATGCTGATTCTTCCATTCTTGAGTATCCATGAACCAGGTGAGGAATGGAGTCAAATAGAATAGGTCACTGCTTAGAGCTTGAATCTAAGATGTGTGTCCCAATTCTACATTACCAGGGGTTATTGAAAGCCTATATGATCATTGATAATCTGGTTTTTGAAGGCCTATTCTACTATAGTTTCTTAGATATGTGGCTTCCACAGAAACCTGAGGAAGAGGGAGAGGTGAGAAGTAATCTGTATTTTCTTTGGTCCCTAGCTGAAATACCCTCAAAGTAGCACCATTAACCTCTAATAACTATGTTCACATAACTCTTCAGAAGCACTGGGCACAAGAATCAACAAAACTGTGCTACATAATAAGAATCAGGAAATAATGGCAAGTAGTTTCTGTGAGTTTTCTTGACTCCTTGTGCCCCTTCCACCAAATGATACAAAAATTTGACAAGACAGATGTGAGTGGAAATCATTTAGTAACCTAAATCCCAAGCTCCTTCTTACAGCCACCAAAATCTTCAAGTCGTTCTCTTGGGGGCTCCCCCTGCTCCTAGCCTTGAGGAGAGAGAACAGCCTTTCTTCACAAACACTGCATTTTTCCAAATTCCAATGATTGTAATGATTGCAAATCCCAATGATTATGAGTGAGGAGACAGGTGGGTGGCATCAGAGCCTGTTCTTGGAACAGGCACATGTCAGCAAGCCTTAAAGGACAATGGCTAGTCCCAACTGCTGGTGGATATGGATTGTAACAGGTGGAATACTTTTTGTCTTTATTGCCAGTTTCGGGTCTTAGCCAAATTAACCAATTCCAGAAAAGCAGAAAAAATGTTTCTCTATAATTTTTCAAGTCCTCTGTAACTGAATCTTAGTTGTATTCAGGTAGCTGACTAAGATTCCTTGATCTCAGGAATGGTAAGCTTTTTGCTAACCCTAGAAAACATCTGATGATTAAAATAAACTTGTCACAGAAATCCCATTATTCCATTCTCCTTCATTGGATACTCCTCCCTATATTCCATGAAGATAGAGGTGGACATATGACAACTGTCATGTTTAATGAGGTGTAAGAGAAAATCTCCTGGAAGCTTTGACATAAAAAACGTTTCCAGATAAAAAGATAGTACTTGCAAGAAGAGAGTTTTGTATGCTGGCCTCTTCCTTTCTATTCAGGATACTGGTCATGTGGCCTTACTGCCTAAAGTGACTGCAACCACCTTGAGATCATGAAAAGAAGGCCAATAAAAGCATGGAGATGCTAACAAAGTGCAGGGTTCTCCTTGAGCTACTGAGGATACTATAGCCAGCCTTTAAACAACTTTTCCAGATTTCTTGCCTTTATTTATTTAACTTAAGCTACAATCCCTCAGGAATTCTGCTAATTGCATATCAAACCCCTCTCATCTGATAAAATTAATACTTTAAAAAATGTACCAATTCTTAATGGCCATGCATTTTTTATTAAAAATTTATATTTACCTCCAGATAATTTCCTCCAAGATATTAGGATAGTCTCTCTCGACAATCTCTCTACCAGTGTGGGGGGCTTTTTAAATACTGTTTTCTGGAACAATTACTCATTGGTCTCATTATCTTCAATAGTTGTGATTTCAAGAAATTGGGAATAAAGTACTATTTGTCTTTTAAAAAACTGAACAGTTCATTGCCAATTTATTGGACATCTAGTTCCTGTGGTTGGAGCTAGATATGCAATAAAAGAAATGAAGAAAAGTTCTAAAGGGTGTTACAATGGAAAAATTAGAGTTAGATTAACTTTTAGATTTAAAGTAGATATATCATATTTTAAAAATCCTATAATTTGAACATCTGTCCTTGTAGATATACAGATGGTTAAATTTGGGAGAAACTACTATGTGGCTTTCATCCCTACTATTATTTGCTGAATAGGTAAATCAACAAAGTCTTACATAACAGCTTAGAAGAACAGTTTCATGTCATATATATTTTCGCAAGAAAAAGCTTTTGAAAAATTAAATGTAGTCTATCATATATGTGATAAGAACAAAAGATTTGTTAATTCATTATACTGATGATGTATCTTCAACTTACATTATTTTCCATATTTTCACTGATTATTTAAAGATATAATTAATATCCTTCTAGGAAGCAATACATCTTCTATATCCAGATTTACTTTCAAGACAGAGGAACATATTCCTATACCCTGAAATCTAATTCTTTTATATTTAATCTTCCATTCACAACACATGTTTCAGTTACAAAATCAGGTTTATTTAATTTTATTAAACTGATTAAATGCCATGGATAGGGGCGCCTGGGTGGCTCAGTTGGTTAAGCGACTGCCTTCGGCTCAGGTCATGAACCTGGAGACCCGGGATCAAGTCCCACATTGGGCTCCCTGCTCGGGGAGAAGCCTGCTTCTCCCTCTCTCACTCCCCCTGCTTGTGTTCCCTCTCTGGCTGTGTTTCTCTCTGTCAAATAAATAAAATCTTAAAAAAAAAAATGTCATGGATAACCATAGGTAGAATTTACAAAACACAGCTTCCCTCTCCTTCTGCTCAAGGGAGCTACCACTGTCCTTCAGCTGCTCCATACTCTAGTTATTGTAGCTAAAAGTAAATGGTTTTTCCCTGGTGGGAGATTTGATCTTTTTAAGGAGAAATAAAATATTTCTTTACTTATACAGGTTCAAATGGCTTTTTTTCCCACAAGATGGATAAGACAGATATCTTCGATGTTATTAATTGCTCACTAAATTTGCTAATATTTCAAAAACAAAATTGGTTTGGGATTTTTTTCTGTTATCACTAAGGAATAATTAGGTACTCTGTGTAACACAGAGTAATGTGTACATTCCATAAGAAAGGCCCCTCATCTTCCAGGATATCTATTCTTATTCATTATTATTCTCAAATTGCTTACATGGGATTTTTCTCTATTATATGCTCAACACAAATCTGGGCTTGACTTAAAAAGCAAACCAAGTTTTCTGTTTCTTAACTGGTGACCTAACTAATTAAACACAATGTTCTCTGATTACTATGTTCAAACAGGGACAGCTTTAGATAAAATTATGGCTTAAAACAATGCTCATTTTTAATGTCTTCTTTACCTCATCTCTGGAACCATTCTTTCTATTTCCTATAGCCCCACCCAACAAATCAATAATCCAACTGGACACTCTCATAAAATCCCCTGAGGGTGACAGACTTTGCAGGGTCACTGTTTATCAAATGTGTATGCCCTTTCTCCCAGTCCCTTAGAGTTCTACTGTCCCAAGAGAACCTCATACTAATCTGGTTGACCCTGGTTATTGGAATAGTCCCCAGGCCATTTCTATATTTATTAAAGCCTCCTAAAAATAAAGTCTTTTTTAAAAAAACTAAGTAACCCTAGAGACAAAGAAATTATGTGACTTGTATAGGTTCACAAAACTCTGGGACAAGACGCAAGATTGTAATCCAGGTCTCCTTGTTCCCAGTTCAGTGCTTGTTTGGGGTAGATTTGCTGGAGGAACACAATGAGTGGTTCAGAATGAATCCCCATTTGAGAAGACAGTCGGTGTTGAAGGCAGGAATGGACACAAAACACAAGAAAAGAATGATTATAAGTTGCACATCTTGAACATGCACGATGCATATATGTCAGTTATACTTCAATAAATCAGTTAAAAATAAACATTAAAGAGTAAATAAAAATTCCTCCATTGACCCTCTGTCTCTTAGTGGCTCTCTCTCCACTTAAAACCAACTCCTAAAACTAAATTCTACATTGAATGACCATTTCTCTTCACTTTATTCACTCTTGAGCCCACTGTAAACAAGCTTCCCCTTCACGACTACTTAAACTCCTCAATGACCCCTTAAAAGATCCATGGAATCTTTTCAGTTCTCTGCATACTTGATCTCTCTCCAGTGTTCCAGTGCTGCTAACTCTTACCCTAAAAGGAAAACTCTGTCCTCACTTGGTTTCTGTGACTTTATGCTTACTGGGTTTCCCATCTTATCATTCAGCTCACATATTCTCCATCTCCTTTGCAGCTCTTACTGCTACAGTTGCACTTTAAAGAGTGGTGTTCCCCACAGTTCTATTCCTGGTCTTTATCTCTTCCTGTTTTTTAAGCTGTCTTGGAGTGATTCTCCCCTTTCCCGTGATTTCTTCTGCCCCTTATGTGCTCATTTCTGTTTTTAGTCCAGACTTTTTCTCTATCCCCATTCTCATGTAGTCATTCATTCAACTCATTTAAATCAAGTGCCCCTTATAGACATATCTATCCACAGGCATCTGAAACACAAGACTGAAACTGAAGTCATATTTCTGTCCAAACTGTCCCTGCTGATATACTCCTTATCTTTATGAGAGACACTACTCAACTCATAGATGCTCCCCTCCTCTCCATTGCTCCTTTAGTCCAAGGCCTAACCATATCCGAGCTCACCAGCTGCAGTGCTCTTCTAACAGTCTCTCTACCTCAAGTCTCTCATCCTTTCCATTCTCAATAGCATAACTAAAATTGCCTAATACACAAATCTAACCATATCATTTCCCTAACTGAAATCAGTATATGCCCCCATGTTGACAATGGAATAAATTCCAAATGCTTTATCCAAATATAAAATGTTCCCAAAGGAACAGTTTCTAAAGAAACTCTTGGCTACTCCCCTGTTTTACTTCACTTCTTGCTCTTCCCCCACCACTTCTTCACTTTCACTTTTCATTCCTTCTATGTCCAAGAGAATGCAATTTCATCAAATAGCTCAATCTGCTTTACATTTCCAGGACTTCACACACAAGGAGCTCTTTTTTGCTTGAAGATGCCTTTTCTCCTTGTCCATTAATTCTTCATATCCATTAATTCTTCAACATATCCATTAATTCTTCAAAACTCAATTATCCTTTCCTCTATGAAGCAATTTCTAACCATCCCAACAAATAGAGTTTCTAATTCACTCATCTGTGCCCTCATACTAATCTGCACTCTATTATAGCACATAAAAAAGTTCATCACACTATATTTAACATATGTCTATCTTTCCTTACTAGACAGTGAGAAAATTAGCAAGGATTCTACTTCATTCATTTTTATATTCCCCAAAATTTGTAAAGTGTTTGAAACACAGTTTTGTAAGATCTTCACTAAGCAGAATTTATCATATATAAAGTGTTTGAAAAAAAAGGATTCCTGCATATGTGGTATCATTATCCAAGGAAATAAATATTGAATTACATACTTTCAAGAACCAAGGCAGATGTTATAAGATATTTTAGACAAGGAGGAGTTGTGCATGGGGGTGGTGACTTTTGTATCCTTTAAGTTATTCTCACATTACTATTTTTCCTATCTCCCCTGGATACAACTACCTCATGGACTTCATAAATTTTCCTTCACATTATATTAGCAGTAAGGTGACAGAGGAGTCAACTCTGTACAGAGCCTCTATTCTGACCTTTTCTGTGGATTATCTGAAACCTCATCCAAACTAGTAAAGGTTCTCACAACTTTCAAGCAAGATTTCTACCAAGCCAGAGCATATTCCTTCAAAGTTCGATTGATGACAATTTTTCTATGACTTGATCCCACAGTAGCAAGGCACTCATGTTTCTATGAGAAATGGAAGGATATTAAATTATAAGGAGTTTACAGACTAAGTTAGACAACCTGTAGAGATTGACATTGTGATAACTGCCACAAGTAAATTTAGTGTTTTTAAAAAACACTCTGAAACAGCAATGGGACCTATAAGAGATAATAGCAATAAAACATTTTATGTTCCTTCTATGTAGTTATATTTATTTCTATTATAAAATAAAGCATATGGTACAAAGAATCTAGAAGCAAGGTTTATTTACATCTACAAACATATTTTTCCCATTTTTCATTTCAACATTTTGAATTTTCTAATGATTGCACAGCCAGAAATCACCATAGAGATATTCTCTTGTATCTCCTTTAAGTGTGCAGCATAAAAAGGATGAGGATGATGAAGAACTTATTAACTAAAACTGGTCCTTTAGAGTAGAACTTCAATAAACATGAAGAGTTTTCTAAATGCATATAGGTATTCAAAATGATTGAAAACACACATTCATAAATATTCTATTTTACATAAGAAGGTGCCTCTTTTGTAATCAGGGCAATAAACACTGATGATTTAAATCTATTTTAAGTACCTGATTAAATATTTCATTTCTACCAACACATCCATTATGAATTACCCTCCTTAATGATAGAAAATTTGTGCTTTTCAGTTTGATTTTAACATATCACAGTCATTTGGAAAGAAACTGAAGAAATATTCTGCACAGAAAAAAATAGGCTTTAAAGCAATAGGGCTCCTTCACTGGTTTCTGGTAAAAACAGAGGAAAAAATTATACCCCACCTCTTTGTCAAGCAAAATATAGAAAACAGCCCTTTGTTCAAAATATTAGGGTCAGGCAATGCATTATACCTATTGTCATATTGTTTGGCTAAAAATTTCTTCTACTAGGTAATCATATTTCAAAGAATAAGAATACAATGAAATATATAATACCTTTTTGACTACAAATTTTTTGATGAGGTCAGTTCAAATTGTTAAAATTTCTCAATGATCATTCTTTTTCTTCAGCTTTACTGAGGTATTGACAAATATATATATATATAAGATGTACAATCTGATGGTTTAATATACATTTACATTGTGAAATGATTATTACAATCAAGTTAATTAATGTTATAAATGTTACACAGTTACAATATTTTTTTGGTTGTGAGAACAGTTAAGATCAACTCTCTTAGCAAACTTCAAGTATATAATACATTATTTATTATAATCACCATGCTGTGCATTAGATTTCCAGAACTTATTCATCCTTCATAATTGAATCTTTAAACTCTTTGAACATCTTCCCATTTGCTCCATCTTTCAGTTCTGGAAAACATCTTTCTACTCTCTGCCTTTATAAGTTCAAGTGTTTTATACAAGTAAGATCATACAGTATTTCTCTGTGTCTGGCTTATTTCACTTACCATATTTTCCAGGTTCACCCATGTTATTGCAAACGGCAAGATTTTCTTCTGTTTGAAGGCTGTGTACACACACACACACACACACACACACACACACACACGTGTTGTTTTCATGTATCAGATATTGTGCATAACTGTGCAATGAATGTAGGGATGCAGATTTCTCTTTGAGATACTGCTTTAATTTCGTTTGAATATATACCCAGAAATGGTATTGCTGGATCATATGGTGGGTTCTGTTTTGAATTTTTTGAGCAACCACCATACCATTTTCCATAATGGTTGTACTAATTTGCATTCCCATCAACTGGACCAGGGTTCATTTTTCTCCATCTTTGCAAACACTTGTTATATTTTTAATAATAACCATTCTAACACGTGTAAGATTCATTGTCAGTTTGATTTGCATTAACCTGATGCTGAGCATCTTTTCATATACCTGTTGGCCATTTGTATGTCCTCCTGAGAAATAGCTATTCCAGTCCTTAGTCCATTTTCAATTGGGTTATTTGGATTTTTTGCTGTTGAGTTGTTTGAGTTCTTTATATATTTTGGATATTAATCTCTTATCAGATATATGGCTTGTAAATATTGTCTCCTATTTTGTAGGTTTCTATTCCACTAGATTATTTGCTGTGCAGAAAATTTTTTGTTTGATGCAATTCCACTTGTGTATTTTGCTTTTGTTACCTGTGCTTTTGGTGTCATATTCAAAAAAATCATTGCCCAGACCAATGTCAACAAAAATTTTCCCTATGTTTTTATCTAAACAGGTCTTCCATTTAATTCTTTAATCCATCTCTAATTGATTTTTTTTTTTTGTATATCGAGTGAGAGAAGGGTTCAATTTCATTCTTTTCCATGTGGACATCTAGTTTTCCCAAAACCAGTTACTGGAGAAAGTATGTTTTCCTCATTACTTGTTCTTAGCACCCTTGCCAAAGATCAGTTGACCACAGGTGTATGGATTAATTTCTGAGCTCTCCATTCTGTTACATTGATCTATATGGCTTTTTTTTCATGCCAGTAACATATTGTTTTGATATAACTTTGTAATACATTTTGAAATCAGGAAGTATGATGCCGCCAGCTTTATTTTTTTGTTTGTTTGTTTAGGATTCCTTTGGCTATTAAGGGTCATTTGTGGTCCCATATTAACTTAGGATTGTTTTTAATATTTCTGTATAGAATGCCACTGGGATTTTGATAGGTATTACATTGAAATTATAGATGACTTTGGATAGAATGGACACTTTAACAATGTTCAATCCATGAATAGATAATGTCTTTCCATTTATTTGTGTCTTCTTTAACTTCCTTCATCAGTGTTTCATACTTTTCAGTGTATGAAGCTTTTCTCTCTTTGGTTAACTTTATTCTGAGTACTTTATTCTTTGTGTTGCTATTGTGAATGGAATTGTTTCATTAATTTCCTTTTGGGATGGTTTGTTGTTTTGTGTATAGAAATGTGACTGATTTTTTATGTTGATTTTATAACCCTCAACTTTACTAAATTAATTTATTACTTCTAACACTTTTTCTGTTGAGTCTTTAGGGTTTTCTGCATATATGATCATGTCATCTGCAAACAGAGATCATTTTTACTTCTTCCTTTCCAATCTGAATGCCTTTTATTTCTCTCTCTCTCTCTTTATTATTATTATGTTTTATTTTTTTGTCTCACAGCTCTGGCTAGAATTTACAATACTATGCTAAATAGAAGTGGTGAGAGTGGGTATTCTTCCTTTGTTCTGGGTCCTCAAAGGAAATATTTTAGTTTTTTTCCCCATTAAGTATGGTGTTAACTGTGCTGTTTGTTTGTTTTTCTTTTTTCTTTTTCAGATGGCCTGTTTTGTGTTGAAGTAAGTTTCTTCTGTATTTATTTCCTTGAAAGCTTTAATCATAAATGGATGTTCACCTTTGCCAAATGCTTTTTTTGCATCTACTAAGAACAAATATATTTCTTATATTAGTTGTAGTAGTAGGATATATTATTATTAGGTTATTTGAGATTTTTCTTGTTTCTTAATATAGGCTTATTGCTACGAACTTCCCTCTTAGAACTGCTTTTGCTGCATCCCATCAATTTTGGTTTACTGTATTTTCATTGTCATTTGTCTCAAGATATTTTTTATTTCTCTTTTGATTTCTCTTTTGAACCAACTGGCTGCCAGTAGCATGTTGTCTAACCTCCATATATTTTTTAATTTTGCAGTCTTTTTCCCTTATACTATTGTGGTCAAAAAAATGCTTGAGGGGCATCTGGCGGCTCAGTCAGTTAAGCATCTGTCTTCAGCTCAGGTCATGAGATCAGGGTCCCAGGATCAAGCTGCATGTTAGGTTCCTGAGCAGGGAACCTGCTTCTCCCTCTCTATCTGCTGCTCCTCCTACTTGTGCATGTGTCTTCTCTTTCTCTCTTTCTCTCTCTTTCTCTCTCTCTCCTGCTGTGTCAAATAAATACAATCTTTTTTAAAATGATGCTTGCTATGATTTCAATCTTCTTAAAATTTATTAAGACTTCTTTTGTGGCCTAATATATGATCTGTCCCGGAGAATGTTCCATGAGAACTTGAGAAGAATGTGTATTTTGTTGCTTATGGATGGAATGTTCCTGCATATGTTGTTAAGTTTATCTGGTATACTGGGTCATTTAAGGTCAATATTTTCTTATTGATTTTCTGTCTAGATGGTCTATTCATTGATGAAAGTGGGACATTAAAGTTCCCTGCTATTATTTTACTGCTATTTCTCCCTTTAGGTCTTTTAATATTTGCTTTCCATATTTAGGTGTTCCTATGTTGGGTGTATAAATATTTATAAATGTTATATCCTCTTATTGGATTGACCGCTTTAATTTTCATGCAATGCCCTCCTTAATAGTCTTTGTTTTAAAGTCTATTTTTCTGCTATAAGTATAGCTACCCCAATTTTTTTGGTTTCCTTTTAAAATAATATCTTTTCCACCCCTTCACTTTTAGTCTGCAAGTGTCCTTACATCTGAAATGAGTTTATTGAGTCTTGTGTTTATTGAGTCGTGTGTTTCTATCCAATAAGCCACTTTATGCCTTTTGATTGGAGAATTTATTTCATTTTCCTTAAATTAATTATTGATATCTATGTACTTATAGCCATTTTGTTAAAAGGTTTCTTCCTTGAGAGCTGATGACTTTCTTTAGTGATCTCCTCATCTCTTATATACCTACTATAGGTTTTTTGCTTTGTAGTTACCATGAGGCTTACATATAACAACTTATAGCTATTATAGTCTATGTTAAGGTGATAATAGTTTAAATTTAATCACATTCTACAGATCTACAGCTTTACTTCCCCATCAATTTTTATAACATCTTACATCTTTTTTATCTTGTGTATTCTTTATTATTGTTATAGTGCTTTATCATATGGGTCTTTTGCAAATATGATTTCCTAGATGTTGGCTTGTCTTCTAATTCTCCTGATATTGTCTTTTGCAGAGCAGAAGAATTTTAATTTTAATGAAGTCTAGTTTAACAGTTATTTGTTTCATTGTACATGACTTTGGTGTAGTATCTAAAAAGTCATCACCGTACTCACAGTCATCTAGGTTTTCTCCTATGTATTTTCTAGGGGTTTTGTAGTTTTGCATTTTACATTTAGGTATGAAATTCATTGAGAGTTAAGTTTTGTAAAAGTAATTTTGGTATATCTAAGGTATGATATAGGTTTCTGGGATTGGAGCCCTAGTTTAAAACATCACAGCTATAGGAACTAAGGGTTTGATTTGCACGAGCTTGCTTACTAACCATCCAGGAATCAGGTCCTATGTTGGAAATAATCTGCTCAAGTGGTTTCCAAACACCTCTCTTTAAATTGATTTCAATCAAATTATACAAGATGGTTGGATAGTTCAATTTGTTTTTTAAAAATTAATTCTCAGGAGAAAATAGCCAAAACAGGGGTATTACAGCACATGGACATGATTGATCACTATATGCTATTACTGTGCAGTGTTTAAGGTTTTAAGTATTTACATTTATTTAAGGGCTCAAAAGGGGATTCAAAAATTTAACAGAATTTAAAGGAGATGGCACTCAGACTATTTTAGCCATTGTTTCAAGAACTGACTTAAACAATACACCAATGCTAACATTTGAGCATGGTGCTACCCTTCTAGCGGGTGGAAGCTTTGGAAAGATTCTTTATTTTCTGACAAGAATTACTTTATGCTAACTGTACTATGACCAAGCTTGAGATTTTAGATTCATTCTGAAAGTGTTTCATAACTATTTTTGTACTTTACAACAACACATGGTAACCCTTGAAATATTCAAAAAACATTTTATTTGTATTTTTTCAAAACTGCCTAATAAATACTACTTAAGCCATAAGAATCAGCTTATAAGTCATAAGAATCAGCTACAATATTCCTGTTGCTTAATGCCTACAGGCCACATTGACAAAACTGGTTGGGGAAAAAATAGAAAAAAGTAACAATTGGGAATGGAGAGTAGGAAGAGCTGAGAAAGGGACCGATGAGACAGATTATGTCATTTTCACTGAGAAACATTGAATACACTCTCACATCTTTCCTTACCCAACAGACTCTGCTGCAACATTCTCCTTGCTTTTACCTAGCTTAGAAGTATTGCTTTATTAACAACCAAACAAACACTTAGAAAGATATGGTGAATTACCTTCTCCTTATGTCATAAGTTCATGTCCAATGCAGCATTTTGTGTACAGACTGCAAATTTAGCTTTAAAATTATGAGAGGCAGAAGGGACACAGCTTGAATTTTCAGTTTTCAGGCTGAGTTTGCAGCAGGAGAGACAGAAGAAACTTTGGAGTTTGAAATAAATCCAACCTGCAAATCACCATGGAGAAATTAAATTGAAAATTAATAATCAAACCTATCCAAAACTAGCCTGAGGAAAAGCCATGAAGTTCTAGCCATGAAGATTTGTGTTTGGGTCACACACTTCCTGCCCCTCAACATATCCTACTCATGCTAAAGCAAAACATGCCCAATCCCTCTGATACCAGTTGGCATCACTCCTTCACACACAGCTGATCACCCCAGCCAGCACGAATTTTGTAAGACTGTGTTTCTTTCTTCCATTCTGTTAAAACTACACACATTCTAATAATGGCTTTGTGCATTGCAATTCACTATGGAAAAATGACTTTTACCCTAATACTCTCATTTTGTCAGGAGGAGGAAAAGCAGTCCCAAGACAGGTTGGCAGAGGAAATGGCAACAGAGTCATTTTTGGCAAGCCTCAGTCATACTGAGCAGCCATCATCTTCTGAGCAACACATCACTTTTGGAGAGCAGACAAAAGTAATTAATTCTCAAGCAATTGTATTAATAATCTATTAAAGAAAAAAACAGTCCTGGACCTGACTGATCCTTATTGTTGATATACAGAGCCCAGTATCACCAAATAATTGTAAACGTCTTGCCTTCATTTTTCCCATGCCAACCTAGGAAGTCTGTTGATAAACGGCTTATTTTTATTTAATAGACAAATACATGACTTAGTAATAAGAAGCAACAGTCTAGACAGAGTAGTCTAGTCAAGAGTTCTATGTTCTCTTGTCTCTCAGAGCTAAACAGTGGCAAATCATCAAATTCCTCTGACTCTAAAAGTCCTCTTCAGTAAAATGAGAATTTTAAACATCTCATATTATCATTTTAAGAATCAAACAGAAAAATGAACATGAAAGGGCTTTGCAAAATAGAAAGTTCTACTCATATATCATCAGTTATCCTGTTTCTACCCAGAGAGTTAAATCTGCAATAATTCACCTATTCTCTCTCAACCAGTTCTCCTCCTTAAGAACAACTTGTTCATTTCCAAAAAGATAACTTGAGTTAGGGTGTGGCTATAATAAAGCTACTTTCCCCAAAAGGAACTGGATGTATAGCTTTGGCCTAATGAGACCGCTCAGGAACAAGTGGTCTGAGTTTCATCACATTTATAATTTAAAAAAGAAGCAGTTGAACTCAACGGACACTGGGTGGTTCACTCGTTTAGAGCATTAGGATCTAATAGGTGGATGACCTCAGTTTTGTCAGGGTCGAACAGGTGTTTCACACCTGGGAGCTTCCAGAGAGCTAAGGTGCAAAAATGAACCATGTTTTCTAAAATTAGCTCTGGTTATTTTAATATTGAAACACATTATTCCATAAAGAAATTTTTCAAAAAATATACACAGCACTCACTCTGCAAATATAGGATTGAACACACCATTGGAACATTCAAGAGACAGAATTTTAACTGTAACTACTGAGTCACAGTGTATAGAATTCCATCTCCATAGTTGAAATTGCATCTCTGCACACTTACAACTGAATCTGTAGTTTACTATTTTGCACAAGCTAATAATAAGTATGTCTATAGAGATTAATTGACCCAATTAAGATGAATGATGAAAGGACGCTGTGTTTATTTTTAAATATTTCTGCCTGGCACCAGCTGTACTCGGAAATATGAGCTCAATTCTCTACTCCATGGCAAGAAGTCACATGAAACTATCAAAGATAACCTTTTACAGCTCAATATACATTTAAATGCTTCTTAAATTGCACTTCCAAAAGGGTCCATTATCTTGTCCTTCCTAACATGATTGGTTCTCCCTTGAAGGACTCTGCTTGCCCGTTGCTCCAGCATTATTACTTTTTAAATACTCATGAAGCCTGGGATAAGATCACTGATTTCCACCAAATTTTACAGGGTTTAGTTTATGTAAATGGTTTCTTTCTGGCATGGAGGTCTGTGATGAAGTTTTGTATTGGTTAGGATATAGGTCCCTCTTAACTGTCTCTGCAGTTACAACGGATGCCCTCTTAGGCAAGAACTTACTTTTGTTTGTTTGTTTGTTTGTTTTAAAGATTTTATTTATTTATTTGACAGAGAGAAACGCAGTGAGAGAGGGAATACAAGCAGGGGGAGTGAGAGAGGGAGAAGCGACTTCCCGCTGAGCAGGGAGCCCCATGTGAGACTCGATCCCGGGTCTCCAGGATCATGACCTGAGCCGAAGGCAGTCACTCAACCAACTGAGCCACCCAGGCGCCCCAAGAACTTACTTTTGTGCTTCCGAGATCACACAAGCCAAGACACCCCTTTTCAGCATAATGGTGAATCCAGCATAATGGTGAATGGCAGCATAAATCATTATATCATGAGTGACTGATGTTTCCTGGAGGTCACTTTACAAGTTTTTGGCCCTGAAGCCTCTCAGAGTTATCCCAAAATTAACTAAATACAAGTCTCCACTCTTGAGACAGAAGCTACCTCTCAGGTTGCGGCGGGGGGTGGAATGGGGGTGGAGGTATTGGAAGGTCAGTCTCAGCACAATACATGTAGTTTTTCTCTCCTCTTAAAATGTTTACTCACATTTCCCTGAAAAGTCTTTTAAAATTACTTTTCTGAGAGAAATAAGCTTCATCCGTACCCAGATAGCGGCTGCTTTCTGGAACTAAGGAAAAGATATGTCCGCAGAACTCTCCTCTGCCTGTTTACTAAAGCCACGGACCACCCCCATCTCTCGCTTCAGGCGGAGTTCCACCCCTTCTGGGGAGCCCCGCCCACACCTAATGTCTGCTTAGACTCCCACCTCCTCCTTAGAGATTCCAGCCAATCCCGTACTACTAATGTCGTGGGGCAGCGCTATCGCGAGATTCCAACTGTAGCCTCCGAAAGACTTTAACCGTGTGGACTTGCGCAGAAGAGAATCATGAAGCCATTCCAGGAGAAAAGGGGCGGGGCGCTCCGACGTGCGCGTTCACCTTGACCCCACGCTCCAGCGCGCACCCGGCAGCTGGGAGCTGTGGTTTCTGGGTCCCCCGGGAACCGCAACACAAACCAGCATAAAAGCGCGCGTGCCCATCTCAGGCGGGTGTTCGGTGGGTGACGAATGCGTGCCCGGGACCTGCGGGGGCTTTAGAAGAGCCCCGGAACTTGGGGCAGAGAGGCTCAAGAGGCTTGGAGAACCAGCCTAGGTAGGCGTTTGGGTGATGGAGGGTCAGGGGTCAGAGGTCGGGGACGGAGGACGTCTCCACACGGAGGTGGAGGCCCGGGAGGAGGGAAAACTCGGTTATTCTGGAGCCCAGGAAGCCAAAGGGCTAAGAGGGAGACGCAGCACGAGTTTCCCCGACCCTTTCCCATCCCGGACTTGGGGGCCTCTGGACCGCCACGGCTCCTCCGGAAGAAGAAAGGGCCGTGGGAAAGGAGGCTGTGCTTCTCCCCGGGGGCTGGGGCCTGCGGTGTTGAGATCGAGCGTCCGACAGACTCGTCGCGCTCCCCCGCCTCGTGGGTAGCTTATTTGCCCGGCCTGCTGCGAGCGATCTGGCGCTGACAGCCTAACTCTGACTCCGTGGACCGCTGTTGCGTTTCGGAAGAAAACCGACTGAGAATCACCATTCCTGACCCACACGCCCCTGGAGGCTGGATCTGGGCAGCTGCCCAGCTTCTTGGTGCGCGGGGTGGTAATGTGGTAAAGCGGAGGCGGGGCTTCTAAGTTAGTCTGAAAGTTCTGTTACCTTTGGAGTCAGACTGATTACTTTCGCTCGCAGAACCATCCTTGTACGTTGTACGTTTTGACTCCGTGGTCGTTGCTAGTTCATGAACAAAAATGTGTTATTTTCAGACTGACTGTCACTTTCAGATTTAATACCATTAATTAATGGCCATTAAGCTCGTGCTTTTTTTTCTAAGTGACTTTACATGACCTAGGATGTAGAAAAACTAGATGTTTGATGTTTTCCTAATTGTGTTTAAACCACCTAACGCTTTGACTGAAGGAAATATAGTAATTTTAAAGTCATTACAGCTATTTAAAATTATTTTCTTGGATGTTGGTAGCAAGACTTGAAACTCCCAAGAATAGAACGGTCCATAATATCTGTACTGTTACCAGAAAGGCTCATTGTTCAGAAACTTTGATCAGATCAGAAACTATTATTGAGCATCAGTGAGAGAAGTGTGCCTGTACTGTGCTTCCTAGACTTAGCCAATAAACTAGCGGTTGAGAATAAAATAGTTTTCTTTTAAGAGATGGTAGTATCTGTATGTCTTTGTCCAAGCCTAAGAACTGCACTTGCAGAATTATTAAAACAAACCTTTTATGAAGAGTTCAAGCTACAAAGATTTGGGGAAACAGAATGTGCTGGTGAAAAAGCTTTTTCTGAGGGCATTTTAAGTTTATGTGACTTACATACTTTGGGGTTCAGTAGATGAAAATACTCTCATCTTGCTGAAGTTATTACTATGGAAATATTGTGGTAATGCTAGATCATTAGGAGTTTTTCACTAATCTGTAATGATTGGGCTTTGTTTGCATAAGGCTCACCTTGGGCATCAGTATGGCAGATGTATACTTCTTATTGTTTCTGAATTCTAGATCCAGGCCTCCCATGAATTTGTTGTAAGTCAAGATTTGTATGTGTCTTTTAATGAAGTGGTAATAATTTGGGAGGGAAAAAATCTGAATCTAAGTTTAATTGGTAATCATTTGTTATATCATTCTAGTAACTTAACATTTTATGTTTATTTTTCTAATAACCTGTCTTTATTTTCTCTTGAAGATATGGGTCAGTCAGTTTTCTCTGTCTCATTCAGGGCCAGAAATAGTAAAGAATAGTATCACATTATCTGTAATCTTCTAGAGTGTGGTTAAGAGATTCTTCTCTAAAAAGAAACATGATGCTTAAAAAAAGAGGGAGGATATTAGGTATTCGGGAAGTTAGAGATATTTGTTTCATCTCCTTTTGTATGTCATTTCCATCTTGGCACTGACCTGGCATTGGGGGTACAGTGGGGAATAAGATACTGTGTCCTGCCCAGCTTTCATGGCCTTCAGAGTCATACAGTTACAACAATATAGCAGTTAGGATCAAGAAGGAATGGCCCTTAACTCAGCATGCCTGGTCATGGAAGGTTTTCTGGGGAAGGTTGGAACCTCAACAGGCAGAAAAGTGTGAAAGGGCATTTCAAGCAAAGACTTTTTACATCTAAATGTAGAAGAATTAAACTGTGGTCCATATTTAAAAACTGCAAATAATAATGTTTCACCAAACTCTGCTATTTAAGAGGGAGGGATAAGAAGTAGATTGATCAAAAGTGGGACTCATGTGGTATGAAGAACACCAGGAGAAGGGTTTGGAATGTGATTAGAAGTACATAGAATTTCACTAGTACTTGACTTACTAGCTACCAGTTAACTTTATGGTTATAAGTAGTTTTGATCAAATAATATCTTCTCAGTTCAGGAAGTTATCCCTGCATAGAAATCCCTTCGGAAAAGAGTTCATCAGAAAGAGACTTTTTTTTTTTTAATCATGAATATATATTCAGTTCTGGTTTAATTGGCTGGGGTATTAGCTGGCATCAGGATTTTTTTTTCTTTAAATTTATTTTATTTTTTCAGTGTTCCAAGATTCATTCCCCATTCCCCACACCCAGTGCTCCATGCAATAGGTACCCTCAGTACCCACCACCAGGCTCTCTTATCCCTCCACCCCCTCCCTCCAAGTCCCTCAGTATGTTTCTGTGTCCAAAATCTCTCATGTTTCGTTTCTCTCCCTGAATTACCCTACTTCCCATTTACTTTTCTTCTCCTACTGTCTTCTATATTACCCCTTATGCACCACAAGTAAGTGAAACCATGTGATAACTTGACTTTCTCTACTTGGCTTATTTCACTCAGCATAATCTCTTCCAATCCAGTCCATGTTGCTACAAAAGTTGGGCATTCATGCTTTCTGATGGAGGTGTAGTATTCCATTGTATATATGTACCACATTTTCTTTACCCATTCATCTGACGAAGGGCACTTTGGCTCTTTCCACAGTTTGGCGACTGTGGCCATTGCTGCTATGAACATTGGGGTACATATGGCCCTTCTTTTCACTACATCTGTATCTTTGGGATAAATGCCCAATAGTGCAAGTGCAGGGTCATAGGGTAGTTCTATTTCTAATTTTTAAAGGAATCTCCACACTGTTTTCCAAAGCGGCTGCACCAACTTGCATTCCCACCAACAGTGTAACAGGGGTCCCCTTTCTCCGCAGCCTCTCCAACACTTGTTGTTTCCCATCTGGTTAATTTTGGACATTCTCACTGGTGTAAGATGGTATCTCAGTGTGGTTTTGATTTGAATTTGCCTGATAGCTAGTGACGCTGAACATTTTTTCATGTGTCTTTTAGCCATTTGTATATCTTCTATGGAGAAGTGCCTCTTCATGTCTCTTGCCCATTTTTCGATGTGTTCATCTTCTTTTTGGACGTTGAGTTTGAGTAGTTCTTTATAGATCTTGGATATCAGCCCTTTGTCTGTAGAGTCATTTGCAAACATCCTCTCCCGTTCCGTGGGTTGCCTCTTTGTTTTGCTGACTGTTTCCTTGGCTGTATTTTGATGAAGTCCCAGAAGTTCATTTTCGCTTTTGTCTCCTTTGCCTTTGGAGATGTGTCTTGAAAGAAGTTGCTGTGGCCGATGTCAAAGAGGTTACTGCCTATGCTCTTTTCCAGGATTTTGATGGATTCCTGCCTCACATTGAGGTCTTTCATCCATTTCAAGTTTCCCTTTCTGTGAGGTGTAAGAGAATGGTCCAGTTTCATTCTTCTATATGTAGCTGTCCAATTTTCCCAGCACCATTTATTGAAGAGACTGTCTCTTTTCCACTGGATAATTTTTCCTGCTTTGTCAAAGATGATTTGCTCATAGATTTGTGGGTCCATATCTGGACTCTCTACTCTGTTCCATTGGTATATTTCTCTGTTTTTGTGCCAGTACCATGCTATCTTGGTAATCATAGCTTTGTAATAAAGCCTGAAGTCAAGTAACGAAATGGGCATCAGAATTTTTAAAAATTCCCCCAGATGATTCTAATGTGCAGTCAAGTTTGAGACACAGATATATGGTCCTCCATCCTGCCACATTAAAGTTTGGTTATTATATAATATGTAGTTCTGAGGATGATGGTAATAGCAGCTACCACTCACTGACTGAATATATGCCAAATTTCTGTTAATTGTGTTATTGCACTTATATTATTTCTAAGCATAATCCCATCATCCCCATTTTAGAAATGAGAAAACTGGCACAGAGAGGTTAGATAAACTATTCCTATGCCACACAGTTAGTAGATGCCAAAGCTAGAATTAGAATCTTTTCTCCTATAAATCATATTGCTTTGCAGATGTGAGACTCTCTAATCAGTTGCTTTTGGGACTTTTAGAGTTAACAATTCCATAATTACCATGTTATTAATATTAATATTATGATTGGTGTAATAGGATATGTGACCCCTACCCCATATCTGCACTCTTTACCATAAGCACTTCTACCCAGTAGAGAAGTATAGTACATTTTCCTACCTCTTTACTTTGGGTCCATTTGTGTAACTTGCTTTACCTCGTGGAACCTTGTGTTTTTACTGTGACCACACTTTGAAAAGTGCTTGTGTGTTTCGATTTACACTGTTACCCCACAGCCATGGTGACAAGAACATTTGTGTGTTGCTTTGCGGGTCCTAGGAGGAGGATGAGAACTACATTAAGCAAAGCTGAACTGCTCCTCCAGAAACCTAAGCTCGGTCAGCCAACCCTCAGCTAACCAGCTAACCTGCAGATATGTGAGAATAAATGATTGCTATCTCAGAACACTGAGCTTTGGAGTGGTATGCTATATAGCCTATATGTGGCCATAGTTAAGTAACAAGCTGATATAGCTGAACTTCTCAAAGTTCCAGCAGAATGACCAAATTCCAATATTCTAGCCTATAGTTCTGATGAGAATTGAACAAAGATAAACACATAGGTGATTAGGGGTCTCCTGTATTATACTTCCAAGGTCATAGAGGAGGTAAGATGCTGATAGTTCACCATTGTAACAGAGTGTTTATACTTTATTACCTGCACATTCATAAAGGAGGAACTGGCTGAGGAAATGGAATTCTCATGATTGACTTAGACCAACACTGCTTGATAGCCTTTTTGCAGTTTTAAGAATGTGTTATATTTGCACTGTATAATATAGTAGCCATTAGTCACATATGGCTGTTGAGCACTTAAAGTGTGGCTACTGAGACTGAAGAGCTGAGTTTATATTATTTAATCTTATTTATTTAAAGTTAAAAAGCCACACATAGCGTGGTTACTAAGAAAATTAATTTTATTCATTTATATTTTGTCAATTATTTGATTAAAAATAATTTTACTCATTTAGATTTTTCAAGTGTATTAGAATAAAGCTGTTCCTAATATTCTCTTATAATTTTATTTTTTTTAAGATTTTATTTATTTCTTTGAGAGAGAGAAAAAAGCAGAGTACCAGGGGGTGGAGGGAGAGGGAGAAACAGACTCCCCAAGGAACACGGAGCCCAACGTGGCTCCGCTCCGTCCCAGGACCCTGCAATCCTGACCAGAGCTGAAGGCAGACATTTAAGTGACTGAGTCACCCAGGTGCCCCATTCTCTAAATATTTTAAATCTTTTCTGTCTCTACTCTTTGTACTTTGAAAATCAGCTTTATTAAGGTATAATTTATATACAGTAAAATCTAGTAATTTTAAGTGTGCAGTTTGATGAGTTTTGACAAGTATATACAATCAAGTAAACACCAGTTGAACATTTCTGTCACCCCAGCGCTTTCCCTCCTGCTTCTTGCTATTAGTATACCTCTTCCCACTTCTTCACCTCTAAACCACTCATTGGTTTTCTATCAGGAGGTTTTTGCCTTTTCTAGAATTTCATGTAAATAGAATCATATGCACATCTGGCTTCCTTCACTTAGCATAATGCTTTAAAAATTCATCTGCATCATCATATGTTGTATCAGTAGTTTATCATTGAGAAGTATCCCACCTGTTTATCTATTTACCAGGTAATGGATACTTGGGTTGTTTCCAATTTTTAGCTTTTGTTAAAACTGCTATTAACATTCAAGTTTAAATCTTTTTTGTTGGGACACCAGGTTGGCTCAGTTGGTTGGGCGGCTGCCTTTGGATTGGGTCACATTCCCGGGTCATGGGATTGAGTCCTGCATCAGGCCTGTTGCTCAGCAGGGAACCTGCTTCTCCCTCTACTTGTGCTCTCTCTTTGTCTCTCTCTCTTTCTGATGAATCAATAAAATCTTTAAATAAATAAAACTTCTTTGTGAATTTTTCTTTGGTAAATATCTAGGGGTAGAATTACTAGGCTGCTCAGATAGTTTGTATTTAATTTTGTAAGGACTTGACAAACTTTCCCTGATGTTTGAGAATTCAGTTTTAGTTGCTCTTCCTCTTCAATCTTTTAAACATTAACCATTCTAGTGGATACATAGTTTCTTATTGTGGATTGTAGGTTGAATTTCCATTGCTTTAATGACTGATGGTGGTGAAGATATTTTCATGTGTTTATTTGGGATTCCCAGATCATCTTTGATGAAGTATGTGTTCAGAATTATTTCCATTTTTTCATAAGGTTGTCTTACTGCAGATTTTTTTTTTTAAGATTTTATTTATTTGACCTAGAGAAACACAGCCAGAGAGGGAACACAAGCAGGGGGAGTGAGAGAGGGAGAAGCAGGCTTCCCACAGAGCAGGGAGCCCTATGTGGAGGACTCGATCCCTGGTCTCCGGGATCATGACCCGAGCAGAAGGCAATTGCTTAACCAACTGAGCCACCTAGGTGCCCCCTTACTACAGATTTATGAAAGTTTTTTTCTTATTCTACATAATATCCTTCATCGGATACTTGTTTTATTAATATTGCATCTCATCTGGCTTTCCCCTCTCCTTCTGTAACAGTATCTTTTGAAGTGCCAAAATATGTAAGTTGTTGAAACTTTATCAATTTCTTATATTCTCGGCTTTTTGTGTCCTATTTAAATTTTTTTGCCTAATTTTCATGTCACTTGTATTTTCTCTGTTTTCTTCTAGAAGTTTTATAGTTTTAAAACGCTTTTGTATTTCAGTTTATGATCTATTTCAAGTTAATTTTTATATGTGATATGAGGTAAAGCTCAAGGTTCATTTTTTTTGCATATGGCAACCTGTTTATTGAAAAGGATATTTTTGCCCATTGATTGCCTTTGAATTTCTTTCGAAAATTAATTGACCGGTTGCCTGGGTGGATCAGTCACTTAAAACATTCAACTCTTGGCTTTGGCTCAGGTCATGATCTCATGACCTTGAGATCCAGCCCCTGAATGGCGCTCCCTGCTCAGTGGGTAGCATACTCGAGATTCTCTCCCTCTGCCCCTCCTGCCATCCACATCCCCCCAGCAATGCACTCACTCTTTTTTAAAAAAAAAATCAAAAAAAAAAAAAACAAAAAAAAAAACAACAAAAAAAAATCAATTAACCGTAGGTGTATGAGTCTTTTCCAGGACACTTTATTTTGTTAAACTGATGTGTATGTCTGTTACATACCATTACCACACTGCTTTGATTACCGTGTCTGTCTCTATATCATTGCCATACAGTTTTAATTATTATGAATGTGAGTCTTGGAGTCAGTGTAAGTCTTTCAACTTTATTCTTCTTTTTCAAAATTATTTTGGCTCTTCTAGATCTTGGGCATTTTATTATAAATTTCAAAATCACTTGTCAGTTTCTGCAAAAAAGAAAACCTTGCAATTTTAAATAGGATTACTTTGTAGATCAATATCTAGGAATTGACATTGTGACAACTTGAGTCTTCCAGTCCATAAACATTCCAAATTGAGAATATTTCTTAAACTACCCTGAAACCAAATTTTAATTGTTTATGCATCCTTTTCTTTTTCCAGCTACATCATTTGAATAGCTGGAATAGGTATCAACCATCATTACAACTTTATGATTTTAATCTTTGTGAGTTGTTGCATGTTTCATATAGGAATTGGCTATTATTTTGAGAAAAGTGTAGTTTGGTACCTAATACAAGTTGCTGTCAGACCAATTTCCTCTTCTCAGATGACAAAGCTATCTTCATTTTTCCTACATTTTTTCTTTTCTTTTTTCTTTTATTGTCTCTTCCATTTCCCTTGGTTGCCATCACCAGTTTATTTCTTGCCCAGCTATTCTTGTTTCTGCTAATCCACAAAAATGAAATATGTTCTGTATTCTCATTTTCTTTTGAAAGAGAAAATATATTTTTAGGAATTTTTTAGCTATGTAAGGGTCAAGTGAAGTTTTGTTGACCCTTTGGGATTATAAAAAAAAAATTGAACATTTGTTATGATGATAAGTTTAAATGTTACTCTTCAAATACACGTTTCCAGGGTATTTGGGAGATTTACCTTACTGTCATGCTGCTGATTAAGTGTATTTTTAAAATGTATGTTAATACATTCTAATATTATCTTTATTATTTAATAATATCTTTATTAAATTTATCCATTAAAGGACCAGTAAGACTATTAAAATTTCTGTAATACGTGAGGTTATGGTCATTGTGTTCCTTAGCTGTATTTGATGTAGTTTAAAAAAATTAACCATTGCTTTACATATCTAAGATTTCATATTATGTGTGTGGGCCGTTAGTTTATGGTGAGTTGTTCATCAGGGTGCACTTTGATACTTAAACCCTCTCTTGGAATGCTTACTCATTGCATTTCTCTTCTAGAGTTCATATATACCACCCAAGAAATACTTTAAAATGAGTAGCCGGCGGAAACGTGCTCCTCCAGTGAGAGTTGATGAGGAAAAACAACAGCAGCTTCATTGGAATATGCATGAAGACAGAAGGAATGAACCTCTCACCTTAACTGATGATGAGCACCCTTCATCAGGTTCAGATTTCTCTTCTCACTGTATCATCCTAGATGATAGTCTAAAAGAAGAAGTGGCTCACAAAGATAAGAAGAGATGTTCCGAAGCAGTGAGCATCTCAAAATCGATTGATAAAGAAGAGACTGGTGGCATTTTTTCTCCTTTCTCTGTAAAGCTGAATATTGTGATTTCTCCCTATCACTTTGATAATTCTTGGAAGGCATTTCTGGGAGAATTAACTCTTCAGCTACTTCCTGAACAAAGTTTAACTGAACATTTTTCTGAAAGGAGTTTTACACTGATGAGTTCAGAGTCAAGCAGTCATTTCCTGATCTATGTTAATTCAGAATGTGAAGATGTAGAGAAACAAGAAAAAGGACTCAGTGAGCCAATTAGTATTTGTGACAAGGGTATTCAAGTGGAATCATCCTTCAGTGTTGAGATGTTAGAAGATTTGGGGTGGCTACAAAAGAAGAGAAGAATAAAACTTTACCAAAAACCAGAAGGAAATCATATGATAAAGGTACTCAATTTCTGTCTTAAGGTTCTGCATTGGGCAGTCCCATTTTTGAGGTAACTCAGAAGGAAGGCCTGAAAAGCTAGAAATAAGCCTCTCATTTTCAAGTTTCAAAGTGTATTTTATTTTGGACTTTCAATAACTGTAAAAAATGTATACTGTAGGTGATCATTTCTAGGCTGTCCTTTTTCAAAATATCCTGGGTTCCTCCCTTCCATCTCTACTCTCAAGGTCTTATGATCTCTCCCTCTTCTTGCAGCAGTCCTTTTCATTGTCCTGCTTGTCCTTTCAGTTCTATCTGCTTTGTCTCTGAATTGCTATAATGTGAATGAAATGGAATTCTGTTCTTCACTGCAGAATCGAGTGTAATTGGCACATAACTCCCTTTTTTCATAGGCCCTTGTCTACTTCTCCCGCCTCATCTTTTATCTGCTTTTTATTTAGTCCCAGAAGTTCCAAATTGATTTATTTCCTGCATATTTTCTGGCCATATTTCTGCATCTTTGCTTTTGTTTTCACTATTCTCTGCCTAGATTATTCCCTTCCTTTTCCCTAATAACTCCTAGGCATTCTCTAATATTAAGCGCGGAGTTTACTTTTGTAGGGAGATCTTCTCTTAAAATTCATGGATGATGTTACATGCCCTTCCTCCATAATACTCTGTACACGTTTATTTTTGCCTTGGCCACTTGTAATGTACTTCCATTTTACATTTTTCTCCTTTAGTAGACTGAAGTCATTTATCTTCACAGCCTAGTATAACCCTGATACTGAACAGATTTTTAGCAAATGAATGAGTAAATTTATAAGTCATTCCAGGCCCAGCTGTTTACAAAATAACGTTATGTGAATCACTTAAATGCTCTAATTTCATTTTTCCATGTAAAATGTAAATAATCATTTTTTTACCTCATATAATCATGTTGAGAATCATGTGAGCTACTATAACTATATGTTCTTTATAAACTGCAGTAGGTTAATATGCCTTTATGTCAAAACTTGGAAAGAAATTCTAAAATGTTAAATTCATTCTTATTCAATTGAAAACTATGTCTTGTGCGTCTTTCTCACATTAAAAAGCAGTTGTATTAGTATACTTTCAGAACTGATGAAAGGAGAAAATTTAGAAGCATTAGATTGTAATTAATTCTTCCCTGGAGGATGAAACTGTGGAAGCACTTATTCCCTATCCTTATTGATCACGCATGCCAAAATTGTGGCTCAGTGATAACAATTATGTAGGATTTCATGACTTGTATATCTGTTCTGTCCACCTTCCCCATAGACCAAGTCTTGTTTTATTTTGTTTTCTTATCCCAATTTTTATAAATATTTAAACATTTATTGATGTTATGGTGAGCTAATTCTAGGTGGATACAAGGCAGAGTACAAATAATAATGAAATAAATTCTTTGTTACTCATTCCTATATAAAGCTGGGTTAGATTTGTGTTATTTAGTAAAAGAAAATGAGCCTCTCCATGATTACAAAATCAGGTCCAGGATAAA